>JAPYZC010000614.1:0-40489 GCA_030522665.1 Ichneumoninae sp. A BG-2022a | reverse complement strand
TCCACTCTCCTAAACCCCAGCCGAAGTGATAAACTGTCGGAGAAAATTTACCAAGTGCTTGACGAAAGGGAAATTATGTTTCCAGAAATTAATGGTGACTGATTAACCTAACAGCATCAGTCGAACAACCCCATTCCGATGGATGCAGACTCATGGAATTCGTGGTGGGTTGGATTTGAAACTGCCCAATCCAAATACCTGAATAGAGACTTGAATACCACATACGGATACCGAAAAGGTTGCGTTGGCCCTTCCTGCATCAACTTCTAATCGACCTATTTCTGTTCGTCTTTTTTTTCCACTCTCCTAAACCCCAGCCGAAGTGTCAAACAATCGCGAAAATTCAACCAGTGATTGACGAAAGGGAAATTATATTCCCAGAAAGTAATGCTGACTGATTAACCTAACAGCATCAGTCGAACAATCCCATTCGGATCGATGCAGTCTGATGGAATTCGTGGTGGGTTGGATTTGAAACTCCTCAATCCAAATACCTGAATATAGACTTGAATACCACACATGGGTACAGGAAAGGTGTGCGTTGTACCTTCCTGCGTCAATTGCTAATTCACCCATTTTTTGTCTTTTTCTTTTTCTCCACTCTCCTGAACCCCAGCCGAAGTGTCAAACAATCGCGAAAATTCAACCTGTGATTGACGAAAGGGAAATTATGTTCCCAGAAATTAATGCTGACTGATTAACCTAACAGCATAAGTCGAACAACCCCATTCCGATGGATGCAGACCGATGGAATTCGTGGTGGATAAAATTTGAATCCAATGAATCCAAATTCCTGAATATAACCATAAACACGGATGCATGAAGGGTGTACGGTGCAATAACCAGCGCCAACTGCCAACCGACCTATTTTTTTCGCCTTTTATTTTTCTGCACTCTCCTGAACAGCAGAGTCAACAGACTTCGGGCCAACGGCGGCGTTGGAATTATCCTCCTCCCGAGAGTAACGGAGCTCGCGGGGATGAAAGCGAAAATGGAGTGATATTTGTGGCCTACATAGCAAACGCCCTGAAATATACAGTAGGTTTCGGGTACACTTCGTGTGCACGACGGCGTATATTCGCCGACCCCAAAGCCCCCAACGACTACTTTTCGTTCGCGTGCTGGTGACAGACCCGCTGACTCTCTGGGGTACGTTCTGGATAGACACACCGGTCGTCCCTGTATTTGCCCGAGGAGCATGAACAGCTATATCCGAAATCCTCGAGAGTCATCCTGAGAGAGTGGTTAGCCCGTCTTCCGAATGTCCCGAATCCCCCAAAACGGTGTCGAACGCTTCTCCAATATGAGCTTTTACCTTTGATTTCGGTCGAAGGTGAAACCCCAATCCGGGGATCGACTCGTGACCCGTTCCGAGAGGGTTTAGACTCGAGTATTCCCTCCGATAGGTCGGAGTCCGCGTGGTGAACCAATAGTTCCAGTTTCCCAGCAAAATCGATGGTTGCTATTTACCTTTCGCAGGATATTTTTGGAGATAAGGCAGAGCGGGCGAAAGCCGGTCACCGAAGGGACGACTTTAACATCCCAGCAGCGAAAAATTCATCTCTCGCAGGTTGAGGATTCTTGTATGAAAAAGGGGGAAATCTGTAAATAGCGCTTTTAACTTTTCTGGACCATCTAAAACGGCGAAACTGACGTCAATCCTTTGGTTTCGACGTACTAAACGGGATAGTGTGGTAAACCAATAGTTCCACTGTCGGAGCGAAATCGATGATCACTATTTACCTTTCCGCGGATACTTTTGGAGATGTAGAGCATGCGAATGCCGTTCACCATCGGGAAAGCTTCAACAGCCCAACGGCGAATAAAAAATAAATCATCTCTCGAAGCCTGACGATCCTCGTATAAAAAAAGGTGAAATCTGTAAATGGTTTTGAAACTTTTCGGGTCCAGCTAAAACGGTGAAACTAGCGTCAATCCTTCGGTTTCCACTTGCGAAACGGGAAAACTGTGGTAAACCAATAGTTCCAGTTTAGGAGCGAAATCGATGATTACTATTTACCTTTCCGCGGATACTTTCCGAAACGAGGTAGAGCAGGCGAATGCGGTTCGCCAACGGGAAAGCTTTAGCCATCCCAGCAGTGAATAAAAAAAATCTTGCACGAAAAAAGGTGAAAATCTACAAATGGCGTCAAAACTTTTCTGCCCCATCTAAAACGCTGAAACTATCCCCAATCCTTCGGTGTCAACATGCGAAACCAGATAAGTCAGAACTCATAAGTAACTCGCTCCTCGATTCCCGCTCTCTTGCCAAGACCCAGCCAGGTCCTCGTTAGGTCCCCGGCTCAATGCTCTAAAACCGTCCACCGGGTAACCGCGACGGACTCAATCGAGCCACAGTTCCAATTTCCCAAGAAGGCACACGTTGTCTTCCTAGACGCCTCACGAAATGGCGTGACACGTTCGAGCAGCCTCGGACGCGAGTAATCGCCATGAGAAATCTTTGAGGAACACTCGTTTCTGTCTCCGCTCTGTTCCGTATGCTTCTAACCAACCCGGAAACCGGGGGCTCCGAGGCTCTAACAACTCGGTATCACGAAGGTGAAAGAGCAAAAGAAGTCCATATAGCAGAGCGAAGAAGTTCTCCGCCACTACACCCTTCGGGGTGGCGATATCTCGCGTATGGTAGCAATCACATACATACATACATACATGCATACATACATACATACATACATACACATACATGCATACATACATACATACATACATACATACATACATACATACATACATACATACATACACACATACATACATACATACATGCATACATACATACATACATACATACATACATACATACATACATACACACATACATTCATATATACATACGTACGTACGTATGCACATACATACGTACAGTTAATATACACACACATCCACATATGTATATTTATAGTATCGAGCGCTGAGAGGCAAAAGGGCGTAACTCGCGCTATTCGGAATGTAAATCGATGTGCCTCGCCTCCTTCCGTTCCTGAGCGGTCCGTGCGCATAGCAGTGAGTCTCATCAAGCATCGAGGGCTTCGGCGTCGCGAACGTGTGCAGTCGCCTCTCTCTCGAGGGCACCCGACATTACGACCAGATCTAATTGAAACCGCGAACCTCGGGGCCTTCCACCCCACGACGCTGGATGCTTCCCACACACAGGCACGCTCTACGGTACCGCGAACGACGGTGCGCAACCGTCCCGGAGGCCTCGGCAATCGAACGCGAGAAACGCAGAACGAGAAGGAGTAACTCTTCAACGTGCCTCGAGGTTCCATCTCGGCCCTCCGAAGACTCCACTCCCTCGTACGTCAGCTCGCTCCTCGCCTTCCTTTTTCTCACCGTTAATTTCAATTCAATTCGCAACATATTCTCGTTTATCGCCCGCGCCGATAAACCGGTAAGCGAGGGGGGAATCGGTAAAAAAAAAAAAAAAAAAAAAAATACGATATGTATATTTATTTTGCGTCGAGTTAATTCCTCGCGCGTCGATCGAACACGCGTGTCGCGATATGGCATTTCCAGGCGTTTAAATTGCCGCGACCTCAGCCCCAAGTTCAGCCGCTGTAACTCACGCGAGTCTCGCGGTCCGCCGACGTGCCGGGCCCGCGCCAGCGTCGGCGCTACACTGTACCACCGGGTGCTACAATTACGGTAATTACTTTGATCGACGCTAACGACGGCAACGCCGCTACTGGCAGCCGCACCGGTGGGTTTCTACCGTCGGACGAAAATGGAGAGGCGGCGCGCGGGTAAATATTAGTTGGACGCAAATCGACGAACTTCCATCGGCCGATTTCCTACCGGGGTTCCGTCGCTCCGCGCCCCTCGAGCAAACACTCCGCTCGCTGCGAACGCAATAATTTTGTCAATGAGGTAAATCGGGATGGAGGTTCACGCGGAAGCGGGGCGGGAATTAAAATTTAACGGGGTCAACGGGTGGCCTAATGGCTTTTCCCTACTTTTTTTTTTTGCTTCCTCGTAGAGAAAGCTTTGTTTTCGTGAAAACAAATTTTTCGAGATTTTAGTGTCAAAGTACTTAAAATTGTCCGAAACGTCGAGAAATGTGATTTTTAGCTGGCATCCGGACGTGTGTGTGTGTGTGTGTGTGTGTGTGTAGGGTAAAAGTGGGGAATATGGATCGGTCCATATATCATTGATTTACCTGTTAATCGAGGTGGGCCATATTCACCACTTTTACCCTATGTGTGTCAGACTTGCGTCGTTTAAAACGACTATAACACGGAAACTGTTCGAGATAGCCAGTTGAAATTTTGTACACTAGTAGAGTGGTCATGTCTCTTCCCTCGGTGCAATTTTCATGTAAATTGAGGCTCGTTTCGTGCGTAAATTTGGTAAATTTACGTAAATTTAAACTTGCGTAAATTTGGAGCAATCGTCCTAAAACCGCCCGCAAATATACTACTTTGATCAAAGACCTTTTAACAATTTTGTCGATGAGGTAAATCGGGATGGAGTTTGACGCGGAAACGAGGCGGGAATGAAAACTTAACGGGGTCAGCGGGTGGCCTAATGGCTTCTTTTTTTTTCTCTTCTTTTTTTTACAATTTGGTACACTGTAAGAGAGAATTATGAAAGAGAGTTTCCATGTCAGTTTCTGCGGGACGAGCCTGGGTCTCTCGGGCTTGTCTGATCTTTTATGCTGCGGCAGGATGAGAGGCGAAAGAGGCCGAAGAATCGTCTCTTGGACCCGCCGGGAATTACGGAGCGTTCGTAGCGGGCGCGGGGCAAAATGGACCACTCTTGATAATGTTTTTATGAGGCACGGATGGGGCGTCTCGTCTCGGAGGACCGTTTTGACCCGTTCTCGCTTACATCACACAGCGCTCCTTTCAGCTCGCTCCTAATCCTTCGATATCCGGCGTACAAGCTTCTTTTTCGTTCGGAAAGACGACTGTGACTCACGTGGAGAAAAAAAATTGTGCGGTATCGTCGCGCGATCTTTTAATTTGTCTCGTATCGTGTTCGGATCGGCCTAATGCTCCACCGCGACACCGTGAAATCGTCGCCGCCTCGATAAGACCCGTCGATCCGGTTCGGACCATAAACACTTTTTTTTATTCTCGATCGCAACGCCAAAGCTCCGAGTAGTCGCTGTCGTGAAAAAAATGTATATATCTATTTATTTTTATTTTTTTTTATTAGTCGCCTTCCATCATAATTCAAGTCAAGTCTGTCGAAAGTGAAAAGGTCGTCGGACAATCGGAGACTTGTCGTCGCGACGGTTTCGGAGCTATAAAGAGCGACCCAGACAGACTCGAAGTCGAGTGAGACTGGAGGGAGCTAGACTGAATTTATTGCGGGACTGAGTTGTTGTCTGTGTGGCTTAAAATTGATATACATAAATCAGGAGGGAGCGGGGCAAAATGGACAGTGGGAAAAAACGGGACAGCCAATGCGAATGTATCGTTGGGGCAAAATGAGCTATCCAAAAATTATTGGAAAATTGAGACCCGAAAAAATGCATATATATAAATATAGGGGAGAGCGGGTCAAAATGGTACAGTGGGGCAAGATGGAGCAGATAATCAGAATGTATCGTTGGGGCAAAATGGGCCATCCAAAAATTATTAGAAAATTGAGATCCTAAAAAATGCATATATATAAATATAAGGGCGAGCATGGCAAAGTGGTACAGTGGGGCAAGACGGGACAGACAATCCGAATGTACCGATGGGGTAAAATGGCTGATTAAAAAATTATTGGAAAATTTAGATCCTGAAAAAGCGTATATGTAAATACACGGAAGAGCGGGGCTAAATTATACAGAGGGGCAAAACAATCCCGATGTATCGATGTGGCAAAATGGGGCATCCAAAAGTTATTGGAAAATTGAGTTCCGCTCCACTGTCCCGTTTTGCCCCACTCTCCCCTATGTGCATATTTTTCAATTAATTTCTCCTTCCATCATAATTCGCGGCAAGTCTGTCGAAAGCAAAAAGGTTGTCGGACAACCGGAGGCTTGTCTTTCGCGACGTTATCGGAGATACAAAGGGCGACTCGAGCAGAGTCAAAGTGGAGTGAAACGGGAGGGAGCCGGAGTGAATTTATTGCGGGGGTGAGTCGTCCGTGTTCCTATGGCTTTTGGCCCTCCCGCTCGTTTTTGCCCAGGGTTAATAATCCAGAATTCCGCTCCTGGCGCCTGGCACTGTTCTCCTCTTGTTCCTCTCTCTCTCGGTATACTTTCCCTCTCCGCCTCGGGCACTCACCCTCTCTATCTCCGTCGGATCAATAGTCTCGTCGAGTACAGGACCGTCTCTACCCAGCGGGCGCACTGACGGACTGACCGAAAGCGACCCAATCCAATTAATTCTCCAGTCTCCTTGTCAAATCCGGCAAAATCCAATCAGCAGCGATTTCTATCACACTGAACGGCAAAACAAAATGCTTGCATATTTTTCTAACATTTCTCGGACACAAACGTCGACTGTTCATTCTTGTTAATAAAAGAAAATTAACCCTTCATTCAATTGTTTTACTCCAGTTAAAAAACATAGTCCATTAAAAAGAGAAGAAACTTTGCGAACAACCACGAAAAAAATAATGCACGATTATAGACAAATAATGCCCATTTCTTTTATACTATACGTCTCAAGACTGTTTGTCAAAAAAAAAGTATGTTTCTAACATACATGTATGTATGTTAAGTTTACTATTTTTATTAGTTAAAAAAATACGCTCTGTTGACAAAAAGTAAGATAACCTTGTGAAACAATAGCCGATTATTGTCAAATAATTTTGTCAAATGTCCAAATCTTTGAAACTGCATCACAACACCCTCTACAAAAAAATATATATTTATTTCTAAACAAAAAATTGTTCACTCCCTATCTTCGATTGGCGAATTAATTGTCACGGCATCGATGGGGAGTTGATCGAAAATTTACCGTCGATGAATAACGAACGAGCCCCCGGACGTGGCCGTGTTATTGGTAGGCGTTAGCCCCGTCGACACGTACGAATAAAGAAGTGAAAACGAAAATCGCTTTGATCTTGGTGCGGACTGGGAGTCAGAGTGGTAAAGAGGGACGCGCGAGAGCGAGGCTGGGGTGGGACGAGCGAGTCTGCTCCCCTCGACGACGAGCTGTTTCATCCCGCACAATAATCCCCCCCCCCCCCCCTTCCGGTCTCGTTCTCGCGTGCGAATATCTCCGAACTACGCTCGGCATGTACCTATTTCGATAGAGACGAGAGGGAACTTCGCTTCTAGAGTGGCACTCGTTGCCGAATCGCGGCCTCCACTTATACTTCTCCCTTTCGGGGTTTCCCTTCCCCGTCTTGTTCCTCCTCACACCCACGCCCCGCGCGCCCTTTTCCCAGCGAAAACGGGCTGCGTCCCGAATTTCAAGTGTCTCGACGCTTCGGCGATTTTCGGACGATACTCGTCCGGCACCTTTTCCCCTATTCACTCAAAAAAAAATTCACTCGTCCCGCCTCAACTTATGGTCTGTTCGCCCTTTTCGCAGCAAAAATCGGAAGCATCGAGAATTTCAAGGGTTTCGGCGATTTTCCGACGATAGTCGGAAACAATTTTTCAAGTTTCCTCTCCCATTAAATTCGTTAAAGATATCGAACTAAATATCGACTAAGTATCTAGCACTCATTTGACTAGTCGCAGCCTCCTCAATCGTGGATGGTCAGCGCAGTTAAAGAAATGAATTACAGTTTTTATCACCGACTGGTCTCGGGCCGAGCGGCGACGAAGGAGCGTCGACTTGAAATTAACGGGAACCTAAACGAGACACGGTTTTCAGAGATCGCTGGAGCTTTCGAGATGCGAGACGCTGCGGGCAGATGTAGGTATTTTTAGTCGTTGAGTTAATAGGTACGAAGTACCGGCGCACCGCGTTACATTCGCGTTTGGGTTCTCCACGGTCGAGAGACACGGCGATCGCAAATGTGTTTAAGCTGTGAGCTTCGCCGGGTCGTTAGCAGCGCGCGGGTGGGCGAGCGATGGAAGGAGTCGCTCGCGCCGGGGCGAGAGAGCGGGCGAGCACAGAGAGAGGATCAGACGAGCAGCACCGGCTGATATAGGACCATTAATTAGTACGGAAATGGTCTACTTCGTTATGCGTAATTGCGAGTACGTGTATTGGTGCGAGAGAGCGTACACGACACTCGGGCTCGATCGCAGTGCGGAGTGCAGAAGCCCGTGTGTCCCCCTAACAATATCGTGTTTAGATGCGCGCGCACATTTCGTCGAGCAACTTCCAAGTGGCACGTTGTACGGTAAATGGATTCGGGATGCTGAGTCGGTTACCCGGAGTGCCGACATCCGGAACCGGAAGACTGAGAATATTTTTGAAAAATGTTCATAAAATATTTTATTACTATTATGTACAGTCAAATTTTTATACGCAAAGTTTATTTTTTTTTTAAATTAAAAAAACGACTTTTCTTTCGGTGATTATTTTTTTCTTTTGTTACGTTTTCGATTGGACGGTAAAACGGCTCGTAAATTTCAGTAATTCGTAAAAAAAAAAAAAAAGAAAAATGTCAGGAATCCGAAATCGGAGCGGCGAGAAAAAATTTAATAATAAATGTTCATAAAATATTTTATCATAGACTATCGGAAATCCCTCTTCGTGTGGTAACATTTTGAAACGCACAGTGGATATCACCCGAATTTGTACCGCGTTGTATTATCTAAATAATAATAATTTGATTTTTATCCGCGAACCTCTTAACTTTAATTACATTTTTTTTTCCATTTTCGTCTTTTCTCTTTTCGTTGCATTTTCGTTTGGACGGCTTGGCTCGTAAATTCCATTGATTCGTAAAAAAAAAACGTTTCAACGTTTTTCCAAGATACTTTTACGTTTGTCCCATCGACAACGGAGCGCCGTTAGGTGCTCCGCCGGGACGCTCGGAGCTTTCACATCGACTTTATGACGTACGTAAATCAGTTCGCTCGCGAGTACAACCGAACTGCAGATGATAATGATTACGACGATAATAACGGGTAAGCGAACGATAGGAACAATGGTACGTTCGGCGATCTTCTCTGGGCTCGTCCAGCGGGCCTCGTTGAAACTCGCTCGCGGAAGGTTCCGAGCCAACGTGAAAATACGCTCCCAATCTCGTATATCGCTGTTATAAACGAAGAATTATGGGACCCGTACACTTTTAACGTCGTTTAACTCGTCTCCATATACAGCGTAGGCATACAAGGAGAAAACCAACAATTTTTCCACTTTCCTCTCACTCGCATTAAATTCGTTAAAGATATCGAACGTCTGCACAGGCGTCGGACGATATTATAAAGCCATTTTTTAAAATTAAATATTCTAAATAAATTGCGGGAAAAATGAGGTCAAGGGTTGATAAAAGGTATTCACACCCGGAAAAAAAATGTATTTGAAGGCCACCGTTTATTTGGTTTAAGTAAAATATTTATTTGATTGAAATAAATAATTATTTAAATTAAGTAAATAGTTACTTAAATGAATGAATGTTTATTTAAATCAAATCAATATTTTACTTAAACCGAATTAACGGTGAACGTCAGATCATTATTTTTTTGGATGCAGGGGAAAAATATCCCGAACTCGCTCGCGGAAGGTACTTCGAGAAATCGCGAAAATACGCTCCCGAAAAAATATTTTTATAAAAATATTAAAATATGATTGAATCCATATTTTTAAAAAATGTAATATGTATCCAATATCTTGTGATGTTGTAAAGAAATGGGCGGCAAAAGTAGGTCGCACTAGGGTTGCTGTAAGGTATTCAGGGGGAAAATACACATACATATATAAAAAAAATTACAACACATGCTCATCTTCCACCCCTGGTCTCGTTGCATTGCGCCAACGAGCAAGGCTTGCAGCAGCTTTTTTTACTCTCCTTTTTTTCCACCTTTCCATCGATACCTCGACAATGATGAGCTCTCTTTTACCGAAGAATTATGGAACGAGTACAGTCTTAACGTCGTCCGACCCATCTCCATACCCAGTGCAGGCCTACGAGGAGAAAACCGACAATTTTCATCCGAACGTCCGCACACGCGTCGGGCGAACTAACGAGGCAACATTTAATAATTATGGATCGAATGCCTTCTGCGTAACATTATAAATAAATTGCTGGAAAAACGAGGTCAAGCCGGGGTCGCTGAAAGGTATTCAGGTGGAAAAATATATATACATATAAAAAAAGGGGGAAAAAAATTACAACACATTCCTCTCATCTTCCACCTCTGGTCTCGTTGCAGTGTGCCAACGAGCAAGGGTTACCGCTGCTTTTTTTATATATTTTTTTTTCCACGATCCGATCGATACCTCGATAATTAGCAGCGCGCTTTTACCCCAACGCGGTCGCTGGGAACCTTCCCGACTGCCCTCCGTCCTCTGTCCTCTCTCGCTTTCGCTTCATTGTTTCACCCGAGCCGGCCTGCAGAGACGAACGAAAAAAAAAGCCCTGATAAAATAAACCGCGATGGCGGATAGCGCGGGTAGAGATCGAGGCCTGCCGGCCAATTGCTCGATATGCGCGTTAACTCGGCGCGGCAACTCGGAAGCCCGGGCAGCCTCTAAATAAAATAACGTTTCCACATAATCGTTTCCCGTTTTCGTTTGTCGAAGCTCGTCGAACGCCGGGTCTTCCACGCGGCGGACGCGCCGTCGCCCCGGGCCGCGCTCGCCATGAATAAAAGAACCTCCGGTACACTTTTTGATACCCGCCCATTGTTCGATACACTCTCGCCGCGCTCGGCCCTTTAAATTTTTCAGAGTTGCGAAAAAATGCATTTTTTTCTCTCTTTTTTTTCGGTCTCGATTCGGCGGAGAGAACGAAAAATGATTAAAATCGCGGCGCGGCCGGACAAAAGGGAGCCCGCGGTATGCAAATTAATTCCACCGGCGCGTCCACCGCAGGGAAAACGAATTGGAAAGCTTAAGACAAAAAATAATATTAAAAAAATAAATAAAGATTATATGTATATGTATATGTATATGTATATGTATATGTATATGTATATGTATATGTATATGTATATGTATATGTATATATATATATGTATATGTATATGTATATGTATATGTATATGTATATGTATATGTATATGTATATGTATATGTGTGAGAGGACGAGGCGCGCGCGTGTAATCCGCTAGTGATTACAGCGTAGAGAAATTCGAGGCAAATCTCCTCTGCGACGCGCGGTGTAGCGTGGAGTCGACAAGGATTTCGAATTTTCATGCATACAAAAGCTGCGGCCGGGCGGGACGCCGCGAGAGCTCGTCGCAGCGGCGAGGGAGGATGATGAGTTCTCCGCTTGGTCTCTCGAGGGAAGAAAAAAAAAGGAAAAATAAAAAAAAAATAATTGAGAGTCGAGTTAACGAGTGAGATATGCGAGGGGATGAATGAGTGCCGGTGCAGGCAAAGGGAAACGTCGAGAGCGGTCGGAGGTACGTCGTCGTCGGCCTTCTTCTTCGCCGGCCGGGATGAAGGAAGATTCAGCACGGCGAGAGGGAAAATGAAGCGATGCCGAAACCTGAGACCTCGGATGACGGGACGACCGAGGCGCTGACGGCGAGGCCGTGATAATTGAAGAAAAAAAGAAGTGGTCGAATATACATTCGCGAGAATGAGAAGGCAAAAAAAATTGGCGAAAAAAATAATGGGAGGTAAAAGGTTGGAGCGATGAAAGAGAGGAAGATAAAAATTCAGGCGGGGTCGCCGGGGATATTCGTGTCAGTGTATCAGTGGGCTCTCGTCTCTTTCGGCGCCAGATAGCACGTTCGCGAACGATGATCGATCGTCGATTGGGAGACGAAGCGAAGTGGCCGAGGGAACGCCTTGAATTTTAGGAGCGAGCCCCGAATCCGTCATATCGTTCCGTTCAAATCGACGTATTTCGTGATAAATTGACCGGCGCGTGTAGTCGAAATAAAACTCCATTCGTCAAATAGCGCGTTCGCCTCGTTCGGGCGAATGTCGAAATGGTTTTATCTTCGATTCGCGAAAGAACACCCCCCGATAGCTATCCATAAATCAGCGACGAGATAAGATCGCCAAGCAAACATAGCGCGCGACTCTAGGCGTGTTTAGCGGAAATTTCACTTTTTTATTTTTCTGATTTTTTTTTTTTAATAAGCAGAACACCATACGAACGGTGTATGCAATTTTTTTTTACCGAAAAGAAAATAAAGTAAAGTAAAATACAATACATTCTTGTTCTCAAAATCAATGGAAACTCCTCTTAAGCTGTTGCCACGATACTCGGTACTGAGAGTGCAGAATATAGATGGTGAGAGCTTTTTATATTATTTTTTATCTTAAGCTTTCCAATTTTTTTCTCCCTGCGGTGGACGCGCCGGTAGAATTAATTTGTATACCGCGCGCTCCCGTTCCGCGAGGAATAAAATCTCGATGTAAAAATAAGGCGCAACTCCAGGTACGTTTATCGAAAATGCTATTTTGTATTTTTTAATTATAATTGGAATTTTTTATTACCTAAAATAAAATACATTACATTCTTGTGCCTAAAATCGATGGAAATCCCCCTTAAGCTTTCGTCATCGATACTCTCCCCGCATGGCTCTCGGCGACTCTCCAACTCGGGAATGTGAGTGCATCGTTCCACGAAGAATAAAATCGCTAAGTAAAAATGGTCCGCAACTCCAAGCGTGTTTATCGATGACGACATTTTTTAATTTTTCCCAAAATGATCCAAAGACCATATGAATGATGCATAAATTTTCCATTAACGAAAATAAAAGAAAATTAAATACATTATAAACAGGCTATATTTTATCTTTTGTAAAAGGGTTGATCCCATTGATAAATAAATAAATAAATAAATAAATAAATTATTGTGCCCAAAATCGGCGGGAACCCCCATTAAGGTAGTACTAGCGCAATGACTGACGCCGCCTAAGTTTGAGAGGAATAAAAGAGAATTACAAACACTTCTCGATCGGACAAAAATCTGAAAAAAAAACAAGCATATGGAAGATGCCGATAAGATTATTCGCCCATAATAATGATCCCAAAATGTTATTCGTTTCCTTTACGTTAAAATTTGTATAAAATCGTAATTTTCAAGTATTAGATAAAATTCGGAAAAAATTCATACGTATTCAGAAAAATTAACAAATTATTTTCGTAATAAAAAAAACTTGCTTGCCGGATAATTTGTTGCACAATTTTTTTTTTCAGTAATTTTTTATGAACATTCTGAAATTATTATTATGCACAAACAATCTTTTCAGCACCTTTTATATGCTAGAACTTTTTCAGATTTTTTTCTCACCGAGAAGTGTTTGCAGTCTTTGTCTTTTTTCTCTCGAACTTAGGCGGCGCCAGTCGTTGTGCTAGTACTACCTTAAGTTATCGCCATCGATACCCTCACCATATAGGCGTCTCCCGCCGCTTCTCCAGCCCGAGACCAGGACAGTGCATCCTTAGGTCGGGGCGGACCGTGCACCGGAGCGATTCTCTCCCGGAGAGTTCACCGGGCAGCGAAGCGTTCTCCGTTCCATTGTATCGGAGAACGCTTCCGGTTTCGCCTCGGGGACCGACGACCCCAGGAAGGCCCGCCGGCGTCTCTTCGCCGCCCCCAACACGCGCGCCTTCATCCCCGAATCGCCCCAAGGAATAATCGTCGACCCTCGACTCTTTACCTAAAGCTCTGCCAGCGATCCGAACGCTCGTACGCTGCCAGAGCTGGTACTCCGGTCCGGTACCGGCCAGCGTCGGTCGAACGCTGGCCGACGCCGTGCCAGTACTGGCCCAGTGTCGCCCTACCGCTAAGCACTGGCGACTCTCCCCGACGCTGTGCAGCGTCAACTCGGAGCTCGCGGCTCTCCGTGCACTCCGTTTTCACTCCCAGCGCTCTCCGGTCGAGAAGCCTCCGAGCGCGGGATCGCGCGCCGGGGCACCCTGCTGCCACACTGACTCCGATATACCCGGTAGATATCCCTTCGAGATTTAGTGCAGGAGAGAGCCCTCCGTCGGGACGGAGCGCCGCGCGCCGTTTCGAGCCTCCGGCAGCGGCGCAGGGGGGGGGGGGGGAATACGGCCCAGTACGCCAACAGCCGCGCGGACCGGCTTCGACGAAAATCAGTAACGTGAATCTCGCCTACAACCGATCGAAATGTTTCCACCGTCCTTGGATACGGAATACCAGGCATACACCGGCCGGAATGGTGGGAATAAGGAATAAGCCGAGAGAGGCGCGAGTAAGAGCGTATGCGCTACGTAAACGGGCGCGGTGCGGAATATCCGCCACCGGGTAAACCTGGAGTTGCCACCGTCAACCCCCCCCCCCCTTCACCCCCTTCACCACCCCTTCACGCCCCTTCACGGCCTTCCCTGGTCGAGACGTTTATGCAGTACGCGCAATCCATGCACCGTCTTCCTCGCCACGTGTGTAACACACACACGTATCACATGCGGTGGGAAAAAGAGAACAGGGAGAAAATTTACAAAGATCCTCGGGCCGATATTGCGAGCGGTGGTGAAGGGGCGCGCGGCGCGGAGGAGAGAAAACGTGTGGCGCGAGTCCCGATACTAAATAACCGTAACGATCCTGCCCCCTCGGACAGTTTGTACTAATTTATTTAATTGCCATAATCCGGGAAGGTTTTCCCTCCGCTGGCTCCGCATCTCGGGTAGAAGGCTCCGCGAGAGACGCTTTGTTTCTTCCATGTATGCGGGATGGGACGCTTTGTTACGTCGGGGCGATAATCCCTCGGAATGCGGGGAGGGATTAAAATTATTAATGTAATTAGACCGGGGCGAGGAATAGTTTTAGTACGTTGAGCTACCCTTTGAGGGTGAATAGTGGCGGTCGGAGCGGTGATGGGAATTCGTCTCGTTTTGACCGCTCCATATGATTCGCACAAGAAATTGATCAAGTGGAATAATTGATAGATTATTTATAATTAAATTACATTAAATTAATACTGCGCGAGTAATTCTGGATTCGGGTTTAGTTTAACTCTCGACAGTTTTCGCTTTAAGGTATAATGTTGCTGTTACCTAATTAAATCTAAATTAATTATGTTCTCGTTAGCCACGAAAGTACAAATGAAAAAGAGGCAATTTTTTTTAGGTTCTAGAGTCGAGCGTGAAACGGCGAAAAACCGCTCGGGGCGGTGATGGAATTCGTCTCGTTTTGGCCGCTCCATATAATTTCACACATGAAATTGATCAAGTGGAATAATTGATAGATTATTTATAATTAAATTACATTAAATTAATAGTGCGCGAGTAATTCTGCAGTCGGGCTTAGATTAAGTCTCGACAGTTTTCGCTTTAAGGTACAATGTTGCTATTACCTAATTAAATCTGAATTAATTATGTTCTCGTCGGCTACGAAAGTACAGATGAAAAAAGGGCAATTTTTTTTAAGTTCTAGAGTCGTTCGGAGTGGCGATGGAATGCGACCCATGGTCTATATTGTTCAGAGACGAAAAAAATTAATCAAGTAAAATAATAAATTAATTATTAATTATGGAATTAAATTAAAATTGCTCGAGTAATTCTGGAGTCAGGTTTAGATTACTCTCGGCAGTTTTCGCTTTTCTGTACAATGTTTCAGTTACCTAATTAAATCTGATTTAATTGTGTTCTCGTCGGCCACATAAAAAAAAGAAAAAAAGAAGCCGCAAATTTTTTGAGGTTTTAAAGTCGCCGAGCGTGAAACGGTGTAAAACCGCGAACTGCCGTTCGGAGCAGTGACCGAATACGTCCTATATTTTCCCCAGTTCATAGGATTCATACACAAAAATTAATAAAATAAAATAAAAACATTATTAATGATAATAATGATAATTAAAGGAAACTGAAATTGCTCGAGTAATTCTAGAGTCTGGTTTAGATTGACTTTTAAGACACACAAAAATGCGTCAAATAAAATAATAAATAAATTATTAATTATAATAATTATAATTAAATGAAATTTAAATTACTCGAGTAATTCCAGAGTCAGATTTAAATTGACTCTCGACAGTTCTCGGTTTACCATACAATGTTAAAATTGCCCAATTAAGTCCGAATTAAGATTGCCGGTGCAATTCTAGAGTCGGGATTAGATTGACTCTCGACAGTTTTCCCATTTACCGTACAATGTTAAAATTACCCAATTAAATCCGAATTAAAATTGTCCTCGTGGGCCACAAAAAAAAAAAAGGGAAACCGCAAATTTCTGTAGTATTTGGAGTCGTCGAGCGCAACACCGCGCAAAACCGCGTTCGCACATAGATACACGGATGCCAACACACGCACCTCTCACAACAGCGGGGTTCGCGCACGGTGATAAATTCGCTGAGATCCGACGATCCGATAACTCGCGAAGCGAATAATCGATCCAAAGGACCGGCGGTGCGGATGCTGCGGCGGCCTCAGCGGCTACCGCTCGCTCGCCGACGAGAGAGAACGGAGTAGGCAGATAATTTCTCGTTAATTACGCGGCGATTAATATTAACGGGTGTTGCGTACGACGGCGCAGCATAGTTCGCGCACGTCGCAAAGGGCCCAAGCACCCGAGCGCGACCTGTGCGAGACCGGTGAAAGAGAGCGGACGACTCTCGCGCCTGATAAAACTTCCTTCTTTTATTTTCCATTTTTTTTTTTTTGCAATATTTTATTTCCCTTACTCGTCTTGTTTTCGCTCTCACTAAAAACCGTTCCACCTCGCTGCGTATTTTTAAGGTAGTGTTCTTGTGAATGGTGTTCACTTCGCATAAGTTTCGGGGAAATGAGAGGGAATTGCAAACACTTCTGGATGGTGTAAAAATCTTTAAAAAATTAAGTATATTAAAGGTGCTGAAAAGATTAATTTTGTATAATAGTAATTGGAAAATGTTATCAATAAATGGATGAAAGGTACAATTGTTCGACAAATCTCCCGAAAACCTAACTTTTTTTATGACAATGGTTTGTTCATTGTTGTGAATACGTATAAATTCTTGCAGATTTTTATATTCACTTTGAATTTTCTTCTTTTTATATAGAAAAAATGTGTAGAAAGTCACAAAAATTTTAAGTGAATTCAAATATCTCAAAAAATTCATACGTATTCGGATAAATGAACGAATCATTATCATTAAAAATAGTTAGGTTTTCGGGAAACTTGTTGAACAATCTCAAGCCATGTATGGTTTATACAATTTTTTATTACCGAAGATAAAACGAAATAAGCACCGGAGCGCGACCTGTGCGAGACCGGAGGAAGAGAGGGAACGACTCTCGCGCCTGATGAAACGTCCTTCTTTTATTTTCCAATTTATTTTATTTATTTATTTACTTACTTTTTTTTATTTTTTGTTCCTCGCTCGTCTTGTTTTCACTCTCGACAAAACACCGCGGCCTTTCCCACTAAAAACCGTCGCTTCCCCCCTCGCTTCGTTTTCTCAAAGCGTTTCTGCCACCTGCGAGAATCCCCGCATAAATTCTCCACCGTCTTGCTAATAAATCCCGGTGGCGTCTCTCCCTCTTTTTCTCGCCGTGGCTTGTCGGGCGAGCGAGCGAAAGGAAAATGAGACGGAGTGTGTCCGTAGCCCTTTCCTATACAGCACATATACATATATACATATACATATATATATACACATATACACATATATATGTGCATCCTATATATATGTGTATATATATATGGGATGCATATATATATGTGTATAGCGTATACGTGCGGCTTGGGCGAGCGGTTGTAAAACGTCGTCGTTGTCGTCGTCGTTGTTCGTCGTTGGTACCTCGCGCCCGCGAGATCGCCCGGGCCTTGCCCGTGCGGAGAGTTCGCGCGCGCGTGATATCATCCGCGACCGGAGAGGGTCCAGCGGAGGCTGCGGCCGAGATGCACCGATGCACTTTTGCTGGTCTCATCTCGCGCGCGACGAGGGATATCCTATAAAACGAGGGAAATAAGCCGATGAGTATACAGCGTTATATAGTAGAGTGATATATATATATACATATATATATGTATATGAGCGTATATATAGTGGAGACTCTTACTTTCGTTACGGTACAAGATCGTTTTTACACGAGGATCTCTTTATAGAGATCTAGAGACGCCGGATTACTAATCGCGATCCGGTATTATTCACACCGTCATACCGTCCTCGTGACACTGTATAAAACGACGATATATGCTATGTATATGTATATGTGCGCCGGCGTGAGATGCTGTATAATCCCCGGCGAGATAAGAGTAAATAAATTCGTAAATAAATTTTACACCCCGGGGTAAGAGGAGGCTCGAGAGAGGGAGAGAGATGCGAGGGATAGGGAGAAGAATGACGAAAGATTAACTACGGAGAGATTCGCGCGGTATGCGGGAGAGCGGGGCATAATGGACCAGTGTTTTTCGTTTGAATATGAGAGTTTGCATTTTATTTTTGTTTTGTGTACGGCAGAAAAATCAAATGGGAAATATGTAAAAAAAAGGCCCGTTTTGCCCCGCTCTCACGTACGAGTATAGTCGGCTCTCTTTCTCATCGCTTCGGAGCGGTGCAAAACGGCCCAGCGTCCTCCCCTTGATACAAGTCTTCGCTTTCCATTTTTTTGTTGTTCTACCGTACAAAAATGAAAAATTGTAAGAGGTCCGTTTTGCCCCGCTTTAAGGTCCAAGCATCGCAGGGTCTCTTTCTCATCGCGCTTCGGAGCGGGGCAAAACGGCCCAGCGTTCTCCGCTTTATACAAGTCTTCGCTTTCCATTTTTTTTTCTACCGTACAAAAATCAAGAATGAAAAATTGTAAACGGTCCGTTTTGCCCCGCTCAAAGGTCCAAGCATCGCCGGGTCTCTTTCTCATCGCTTCGGAGCGTTGCAAACGGCCCAGCGTCCTCCGCTTAATACAAGTCTTCGCTTTTCATTTTTTTTTGTTCTACCGCAAAAAATCAAGAATGAAAAATCGTAAACGGTCCGTTTTGCCCCGCTCTAAGGTCCAAGCATCGCCGGGTCTCTTTCTCATCGCGCTTCGGAGCGGGGAGCTGATACATCGCCGGCTGGAAACGGTGCGCATTATCACTTTTGTTTCCAGACACCCTTTATGCTCTCGCGCTGCTGGCTCGGTTCAAGATCCGAGTAGGGCTCTTTCTCTCCCTCGTTCCCTCGGTTCGTCTCCGTGTCCCTCTCTCGGTGGGTTCTCTTTGCTGCAACGTCCGCTTTCCGGAGCCCCCGGAGCTTCGCGGTGCGGGCCAGCGAGCCGGGTTGTAACACACCGACGGAGAAGAGCGGGATTCCCTTTCTGAAAGCGAATCCTGGTCGTGATATCTCGCGCCATCATCCGCTCGCGCCCCGGCAACTCCGCCGGAGCGAACTCTCCTTTACTCTCCGCGGTACAATTTATTTATTTATTTCCCCCCCTTCGACCGAGCTGGATCTTCGTTGGATCTGGCCCGCTCGCTTCCTTCCCTCTCGGGGCCTCTTCTAGATTTTCCCGACCGTGCCGATCCTCCTTCTCGTCTCCGGTATCGTCGTTCCGAGTACCCGCGGCTGCGAGCCGGCAACTCTTCCTCGTGTCGAATTCTTTCGCGGGCGTTGCGAGGAGGAGAAAAAAAAATATTAAAAAATTGAAAAAATAAATAAATAAATTTAAAAAAAAATAAATGTGGAAGCAAGGAAACGAGAGGCGGAGGGGGAGAGAACAGGAGGAAGAAGAGGAGTAAATAACTTTTTTATTCCCCGAAAATTTGAGTTTGTTTAAAAATGTATATTTAGTTCAGTAATTGTTTTTGTCTTTTTTTAAATGAACTGCCACGTATTTCGACGTATTATTTTCCCGCTGATCACGAATCCGCTGGCCTTTTTGGGGCTAAAGTACAGTGAGACATTCAAAGTCTCGATTTTATGCACGAAAAATCGTATTTTTGGGATTTAAATGGCAAATATTGGGTCGACAGTAAAATAACTGTTATATTCGTGATCAGCGGGAAAAAATACGTGCAATATAGCCTTGAAACAACGAAAAATATTAAAAAATTGAAAAAAATAAATAAATAAAAAAATAGATGTAGAAGCAAGGAAACGAGAGGCGGAGGAGGAGAGCACAGGAGGAAGAAGAGGAGCAACGAGCGCCGCGGTGGCCGTGGCTATGAGGCAACACGCCGAATGATAAATGCGTTTGGAAGAGGAGCCGCGTAAATCGCCGGGATAAAGCTCCCCCCGGTGCGCCCCTACGATATCCCGCGTTGCGCCACCCTCGTGCTCAACCGAATCGACCCTGTTTACCTGTCTCGTTCGCCAATGACGAAATGCAGCGGATACGTCCCGTTGCGTTTACTTACCATTGCAATGATTGTCGCAGTTGTTTGCCATTGCAATGGTTATTGCAGTTGTTTACCTCTGCATTAGTTATCGCTGTTATTTACCGTTGCAATGATTGTAGCTGTTGTTTGCCATTGCAATGATTACAGCAGTTATTTATCATTTCAATGATTATCGATGTTATTTATCATTCCAATGATTATCGCAGTGATTTACCATTTCAATGATTATCGCAGTTATTTACCACTGCAATGATTACAGCAGTCATTCATAATTTCAATGATTATCGTTCGTTACCGTTGCAATAATCACTGTCGTTCCCGCACGAAGTATCCACCTACGTTTCAGTAACATAATTTTTTTCCTCTCGACAGTATAATCGTCAATTCCTTTACCTTATTTATTAAACCTAACAGAAATGCAACCGCCAACCTTTGCGGACAAAACATGTTTTCTCACATGCGACAAAGCCTTTTTCTTTCGGCCACTGAGAAAAACGTCTCCGGAATCTCGCCGTCTGAAAGTGGTACAAAACGCGCGAGAGCTTTCTAAGCGAGACTGATGATAGCCGGGGAGCGTCTGCACGGCCGGACAGGCTTCCGAAAGGCTTAAAGCTGGCGGGGCAGAGCCGCGGAGGCGTGGGAAGCTCGAGGCCGAAGGGACCGTACGCCTCGTACACAGCGAAACGTGTCCGTGTACTTACTATGTTGCATTATATTGCAGAAATATTTCATCGTCTTACGGTCGAGCAGCGGCGATCTTTCACAGGGTATTTATCGTGATAAGTAACCGCGAGCGAGCGCGGGTGGAGCGTTGATCATCGAGAATTAGCATTTTATTTATTTTTGCAACGAACCTCCGAGCCCTTCCTTCATCTCCACGATATTTTCTCGTCTTTATCGACCGTCATGATTTAACCGCCCGTATTACGAATATAATAGTTCGTTACCGGTTAGCGCTGCCAGCAGCGCCGGAGCTGACCGGCGTATTATTCTCACTCTCGTTCCACCCCCTCGGCGAAAAATTACCCCCTCTATAGCCTATCATGGTATAACCCGGAGTTGAGAAGGGTTAGAAAATTGCTAATGGCCCTAAAATTATGACATGGTAGTTAGCAACGTTGATCCAATGATATCATTAACAGATGTCATTTTTCTCAAATAGTTTATTATCGGTCAAAACAATTTTAAACAAATTATTATATTATTTTATATTATTTATATTATTGTATTAATATATAACAATACATTATATTATCGGCTCGCAAGGACAGAAACTTTCTGCAAAACATGACAGCTGTCAATAATTTCGTTGGAGCAACGTTGCTAATTTCTATGCCCTTTAAAATTCATGTTGAATTAACGGCTCGACATTTACATATTTTCTGATTTTGCCGCTCCACCCCCTCGGCGGAAACTCACCCCCGGTACAGCCTATCATAGAATAACTCGGAGAAGGGTTAGAAAATCGCAAATGGTCTTAAAATTCATGTTGAATTAACGGCTCGACATTCACATATTTCCTTCATCTCCACGATATTTTCTCGTCTTTATCGACCGTCATGATTTAACCGCTCGTATTACGAATATAATAGTTCGTTACCGGTTGGCGCTGCCAGCAGCGCCGGAGCTGACCGGCGTATTATTCTCACTCTCGTTCCATGGAACGCCGAGGCGGACACCATTGTACGTATCGGTTATAGTACGTAGTACGATATCGGAGACGGAGAAAGTGCCGCGCCCCCTTAATAACCCAGAGGCGATGGCGTGTCGTTCCTCGTGCATTTGCCTCCACGTTACAATCGTTTAGAGAATTCGTGACGGCGAGACACAACTGTGGCACTCCGAGCGTCGAATGTCATAGGTAAAAACGGAGCTTCGTGAGCGCCTCCGTTGAGTCACGGATTTATTCAACCGGTTTCGATATCGAGTTCCCATCGTCGGGCAATAAATTCGGAAGTCGCACGAGACACGTCTTTGGCGGTTCGCCGATACGAGATTGCGGCAAGGAAAACGCAATTTATGGGACGTTGCGAGATGATTTTTATTCCTGTTTTTTTTTATTTTTTTTGTCGTCGATACGCATGGGGAAAGTAATGAGTTACGCCAGATAAGTGGATAATTAGATAGATTGCAGGGAATTTATTTAATTGGGGGAAGATAAAATCATTAGTTTTGTCGACGAATCGATTTGTTGGGCCGAGACACGCAGTATGAAATTGTAGTAGGAAAAGAAAGGGAAAGGTGAGGTGAGGAAAAGAGGAGCCGAGATAGTGAGAGCAATTTTGTAGTTTTGGGAATATAAAAACGGCGCAAATGTTAAGATAGATTAGGTTACGGAAAATAAAACGAAGCGAAAGAGTAAAAGCATTAAGGTAGTACTAGCACAATGACTGACGCCGCCTAAGTTCGAGAGAAAAAAGACAAAGATTACAAACACTTCTCGATGAGAAAAACATCTGAAAAAATTCTAGCATATAAAAGGTGCTGAAAAGATTGTTTGTGCATAGTAATAATTTCAGAATGTTCATGACACATTACTGAAAAAAAATTGTGCAACAAATTACTCGGCAACCAATGTTTTTTTTTATTACAAAAATGATTTGTTAATTTTTCTGAATACGTATGCATTTTTTCAGAATTTTATCTAATACTTAAAAATTACGATTTTAAACAAATTTTGACACAAAGGAAACGAATAACATTTTGGGATCATTATTATGGACGAACAATCTTATCAGCATCTTCCATATGCTTGATTCTTTTCAGATTTTTATCCGATTGAGAAGTGTTTGAAATTCTCTTTTATTCCTCTCAAACTTAGGCGGCGTCAGTCATTGCGCTAGTACTACTTTAATGTAGCTACGGAATGTAGGTGATGACAAAGTTCCGTTCAAGGCCTGATAGCCGAGCAATACACCGGTAAACAGATAGTAAGGAAAATACAATTTATGAGACGATGGTAGACGATTTGAATTCTTTTGAAAAATTATGAGTTGCTCCAGCTAAGTGGATAGTTAGATTGGCTGCAGGGGAGTTATTTAATGTAATTTATTTAAACAGGGAATTTAAAAATAAAGTGATTAGTTTTGTCGGCGAATTAATTTTTTGGGCCAACTCACGTGGTATGAGACTGCGTTAAGGAAAATACATTTTGAGAAACAGTGTGAAACGATTTTTTTTTTTTTTTGTAATTTTTTTTTTCAATACCGACACACATGGGTAAAGTAATGAGTCGCTCCAGCTAAGTGGATAGTTTAGATGGGCTGCAGACGATTAATTTGATCGGGCAAAAATACATTGGTTAGCAGACGAATTAATTTGTTGAGCCAACACATTAATTGATTGGCAATCAACTTATTCTTTTTTTTTTGACCGGCCTATTAATTTCTTGGCCCAAAATTCACACGGTTTGTTGGAGCAAATTATTATTTTTATACCTGCGGTTTGCTGATAAAAAAAATTGCAGAACGGACGAGTGACAAGTCGGGACCTTTCTTTGTGGGGAGAATTTTGTTGAATTCGGGAACATTCTTCGCTGCACCAGTTGCAACTCGAGAAAATATTTTCTCTAGTTTCCCTTTTTTCATCCCTCGCTTCCCAATATTTGTTCGGGAGAACGACATTTCCCCAAGGTGTCGGCGAAGCAACGCGATACACCGCTCGAAAACTTCTCTCGACGGTCCGCTAACGCTTCCTCGATCGACTGCACGCCGTAAGGTGGATATCCCCATCGGGAATATCTATCTCTCAGTGAAATATATTTTCCGATATTCTCGCTTATTCACCTACTATGGACGGAGACTCGAATTTTTTCTCGTTTTGTTTTTATTTGTATTTTTTTCATGTTACCACTCACTTTATTTTTACACAACACTCTCCGAGGTCCCGGTATCGCATCCGCCGGATATTCGGAATAATATCTGGCCACAAAAGACTATTTTTGACCATTTTTTGTGAATCATGTGAAAAAAAAAGTATAATATAAAAAAAAAATATTTCGCCGCCGCAACGGTGTCCAAGAATCTAGAAGGCCGGGGCAAAATGAAACACCTTGATTGGGGTCAGGTGAAACGCACTGGCAGGGGTAAAATGAAACAGGGGGTGAAATATCGTAAGCCCTCAGCCTGACATATTATAATTCCTTTTAGAGGGGGGGGGGGGGGGTTGGATCGAGGGTGGATTGATGTGTCACTATAATTTCGTTTATCAATTACTTTAGTCCCTATTTTAAGTAAGTATCGGAGACACTCAAAGGGAGAGCGCGAAGTGCTCGACCCATCAGAAGCCTTAGTATATATACATAAAATAATAACAAAATTCTACCCAACTGTATTCAGAAAAATGAACGAATCATTATCAATAAAAAAAGAAATTATTTTTCCGGGCGATCTGTAGAAAAATTTTATTTTTCATCAATCAGTTAATAAAATTTTGGAATTATTATTCGGCCAAATTAATCTTTTCAGCATCTCCAATACGCCCGATTTTTTTCAGATTTTTAAACCATCGACAAGTGTCTGCAACTGCCTCTCATTTCTCCGGAACTTATGCGAAGTGAACACTATTCGCAAAGCCTACCTCAATAAAAAAAAAATAAAAAAAACTTTTCCACGCAAGTCTCATATTCTTTTTATCTCCCTCTCGGCCCTCGCTCGCGAGGTTCGTATTCTCGGGTTCCTTCGGCTCTTCTTCATCGACTCCCCCGCGCCGTACGATATTCCGCCGGTTCTGTCTCGGTCCTGGGCGAGCTCCGGCCCTCCGCACAGGCACTGCCGGCCCAGCCGGTCCAGCCAAGATGGGTTACAAGGGAGAGACGATGCAGCATCTCGCGAAGGTAGGAACGCGAGGGCTACCAGCGACGCCGGTCCAGAGCCGGGCCGGCAGGACGGCGGAGAGGCAGGAGCAACGGGCGCGACGAACAGGCACGGTGTATTTACGGTTCTCGGCTTACCTATATCCCGAACACTGTTTGCTCACCTCGAGCATCGCTTCTGCATCCCCGCGGAGAGCCGTGCGCAGCATCCGCAGCAGCGAGCCACCGACTGCCACCGAGAAAATAACCTCCGAGGGGAACCTTCCCGTACCTATGTGCACAGGTACGAGCGCGCACATACGGCGACACGACAAGCATCGACACGTAGCGATATATCGGAAGCTACCGAGCTTCGATTGCACGGAAGGAGAACCTAGATTTTTTTTATCTATGTTCGGTTACATTGCAGGCTGCGCCGCGGCACAAATTTCTGTTCTACTCTTTGAAACCTACATTTTTTTTTTAGTAATTTTGACTTTTCAAGAAATTATTATTCTTTTTTTTTTATTAAAATACAGGGGAGAAAGGTGCGTCGAAAATGACCGAGCATGTTTCGAAATGTTTTAACGGGTCCTTGACTATCGAGGGAAGTTTTTGGAACGAGGGTTCCAAAAACTTATTTTTTTTTAACGATTATCAACGTGCAGCTTGACTGGGCTAAAACTGCTAACGGATTGGTGCTCAGAAGGGAACAAAAATGAAAATGTGGGGTCCGGAATACCCTTTTGAATTTAAAGAAAAGACCGATAAAAGTGATCGATCGAGTGATCGTGATATAGTTTCTAGGTGTCCTTCATAAAAAAAAAAGTGAATTTTCTTTACGAGAAAGAAAAAAATTTTTTTTTATTTGTTAACCTTAACAACCTATGGCTTGCACTATAAAAAAAATCGTATGGAATTTAATATACTGGTACTGGAAGTTTTTATGCATTAAGTGTTATATTAAATTTCGCGTACAATTGTGATGAAAAATTAACGTACAGTATATTAAAATTTTTCGAAAACACTGTACTTTTAATAATCCATATTTATTTGACTACAAAAGTACTTCAATTCCAATAATTTAATTTAATTTCACTCTAAAAGCCCATTAATTTTTAATCACAATTATACAATAAATATAATAAATGAATGTAAATATAGTCTTTAAATAAAAACTTCCAGTCCGCTACGTTATATTTGCAATTTTTTTATATCCATGTGACTGGGGCAAAACTATCGGCTTCGCGCTCAGGGCGCATAAGAATGGAAACGTGTTCGGAATATCTTGAATTTTTATCCAAAGACCAATAAAAGTGATCGATCGAGCGATCGTGATATAGTTTCTACAGAAACGTTTCGTTCGAAAAAAAAAAAAAAAAAAATATGATGCTGCATTACCGCATCCCCTTTACCTACTGCCGGCTACGATATGCGCATACTATGCGGTACGTCGAGCCGAGGCTACCGCAGGCAAAGTCTCGATGGACTCGATAGCTGCAGCGAACAACTGCAGCTGGTCGGCCCTTCGAGCTGCGGGCTCGTGCACGGGCTTCGCAGACGCCGGGACACAGATGCGGTTCCGCTCGAGGGAACGAGAGTGCACGAGCCGAGTGTGGGTGGCGTGAATAAGGTGTAAGCAGCCGGAGAGTTTCCTCCTCCTCTTCCTCTTCGGTATACACGGAGGTGACTAAACGTCATCGGGACTCCTGAAAGTCTAAACTTAGAAGGACTTCGTCTCTACCGTTCCCGATCTCAGCCTCCTGGCATCCCTCTCAGATTGTTCGCCCAGGCCTCTCCAACGCTCTCGCCTTCCTCCCTAAATTCCCGAGCTAATCGCTCCTTCCCTGGCAAGGAGTCCAGATTTCTGGAAACTTGGCATGCGGACGAGATTAAGGGAGCCGATAAAAAAATGTATAAAAAAAGGAAACTGAGGATACTTGATATTCCACTGTCCTATATTTGTATTCAAGAGGGCTTCCATCGACCACGGGCGAAAAAAAAGTTTTGATTTTTAATCTTGATATTTAAGAAAATTGAGGAAAATTTCTAAAAAAAAAAAATATTCGTTTGATTGATAAAGGGTGATGGTTTCGTGTCAAACGGATGTTTTTAAACCCGTTGGCTTGCGGACGGAGTTTGAGGGTCGAGTTTTGAGACGTTGATTTGAACTTAAGATCAGTTTTAAGATCGAGCTTAAGATCAAATTTTGGCTCGAACTTTATTGCGGGTTTAAGATCGAACTTTGAGTTCAGACTTAAGTTCGAACTGAGGTTCGATCTTAATTTCAGGATGTCAAGAGTGATGTTAAGTTCAAACTAACGTCTTAAAATTCGACCCTAAGGAAGCGGATAAAAAAGTGTATAAAAAAGGAAACTAACAGTACTTGATATTCAAGAGGGTTTCCATCGATCTCGGGCAAAAAAAGGTTTCATTTTTATTCTTCAGATTAAAAAAAAAACGCCTAAAATCTGCCACTCTAAAAAAATCCATTTGACTAACAAAGGCTGATCCTCTCTCGTCACGCGGATGTTTTTACTGCGGTTTTTGAGGCCGGTAGGTTTGCGCACCGAGATAAACCGACCAGATAAAAAAATACGTATAAAAAAAGGAAACTAACGGCACTTGATATTCCACTCTCCTCTATTTGTATTCAAGAGGACTTCCATCGACCTCAGGCAAAAAATAAAGTTTCCATTTTTACCTTGGTATTAAAAAAGGTCACCAAAAATCCAAACTCTAAAAAAAGAAAGTCCCTTTGACTGAAAGATTATCCGCTCCCCTCAAAGGGATGTTTTTACCGCAGTTTTTGGTACCGATAGGTTGGTTCGTCTCTTTAAATTTTTTTTTAATCCACCTATAAAGTCCTCTATAAATCCTCCTATAAAGAATAGTTTCCAGAGGGGACGTCTATATAGATAGTTTGTGATAGTATATATTCAATTGATTTAACTATAATCATAGTTACAACTATAATTTTTGGTCAATGTCGTAACTGTAAAATATAGACGTTTACAATGTAAGCTTTTCTCAGTGAGATTTGCCAAAGACGAAATTTGATGTCGTGCAGATATCTTCAGGGTGATAACGATGATCGGTCCACCAGATGTAAGATAGCGCACAGCCTGTCGAGTATATCCAGCGCGTTTTCTGGCCCAGAAACGGTGGCAATCATTTTTCAACACTCCGGCGAAGCGTCGCGTGTGTACACAGAGCAGTAAATGGAGGGACGAGGAGGGGTTGGAAATGCCCTCGGGAGGGTAGGACAGGGTAGTATGAACGAGAAACGCGACCCGCAGAGTCCGAGAGCCATCGCCACAGCGAGAACACGACGGTGGACGGTGTGCTGGTCGGAGACCCGAGGGAATTCCGCTGGATCAAGAGAGAAACGAGAGAGATTCTGCTGCACAGTGCGAGAAGGATCGCTTGTATATAACGAATAAGCCGCCCGGCATGAGCGCCGGCAGCGAGCAAGCAGCCGCGCGAGGAAGAAAGATAGAAAAAAAAAGAAATAAGAGAAAAAAAAAATTGAAGATTTACAGCAGAGGGATGCACGCCTCGGACCCCGTTCCCGAGTTAAATGGTTCCCGTTTAACTATACAAACGCCTATGCACGATATAACCGGGAGGGTCACGAAGGACGGACGAGTGTCGCATCCTGTACATAAATTATATAAAAAGCTCGCGTGTGCTGCGGAAGAGCCCGATGGATGCATAGATGGATGGATAGAAGATCGCCAACGAGCGATGAGATAGTTGCGATATCGCACATCGCACGAAAATCCTCCCACAATATATGTATATGTATATGTATATGTATATGTATATGTATATGTATATGTATATGTATATGTATATGTATATGTATATGTATATGTATATATATGTATATGTATATGTATATGTATATGTATATGTATATGTATATGTATATGTATATGTATATGTATATGTATATGTATATGTATATGTATATGTGCAGGCGGTGTTTTGCCGCACACTTATGTTATCACGGCGGTCCCCGCCGTCTATCTGTTGGAATCGAGGTCAAACTGGCTGATACATAAATTGATTCGATTCAATCGACAGCATCAGCCAGTTTAGGACCTCGCTCGGCTGCTCCACGTCCCGTGCGGCGCTGCTTCTGTGCGTGCGCAAGCTGCGATCCGACGGGATGTTCCCGCTGCGTCCACAAAAAAAATGTCCGGTTCAATTTGCCCGCGAGATAACCCCATCTCGCACGCTCGAGAGGGTGAGCGGTAATTGTCGATAGCTCGATTAACCACAACAAGGTATACGTTACACTCCCACGGATTGATAAAATCCCGCGAAATTATTTCGAACTGCGGTCATTGAATTTTTGTGGGATGTAAATACGATTTTGATGAAACGCGTAAAAAAAGTAAATAGTCCGTGACAAAACGAATAGGAACCATTGGTCGACAAAGGTCCCTTTCTGTACAACTTTTTAGCCCGATAGCCCAAAAATTGTACGAGCTTAGACATGTATACAGTTTTTTTCAACAAAGTTCAAAAACCTTATAAAATTTTGATGACTGAAAGCATTTTTACTAAAAATGTGACGAACCATTCAGGGTTGAGTTCTCTACCCAGCTTAAAAATTTCATTTTGATAGCTCAAGCAGTTTTCAAATTATGAGTTTCAATTTTTCTCGTCGAATCCATACATTTTTTTCTGAACACGTTTTCATGACAATCTAAAAAAAAAATGTTGGTCATGAAAAAAAGCTTCTTTTTAAGTAAACAAGTAAAAGAGAAAATCCAAAATTCCATTTCCATTAACACTTGTTCGGCCAAGAGTAGTTCGTACCCCTCAGTCGTAACACATGCACGGTCCGGAGGCCGTGCTGGGGTGGAATTATAGACCATAGCAGAGAAGCTCAGCAGGGGCGCCCCCGCACCATACGCACGCAGTTTATCCGCATATACCGGAGGCCGGCCATAGAGCTGGAACTATTTAGCCAGGCTGAAATCCTATCGCATCCACAGTGGGATGCGGAGAAATATTGATAGTTGGTTCTCCTCTCACCGGTACGAACGGTGTCCCTGCGGTGCGTGAGCCGAGGGTTTCTCGTCCCATTCGGTTAGAGAGAAGAAGGTACGATATCTTGCGGAACGCACGCAGCGCTCGCTAGACGCCACGAGCTATTCGCCGGTGCAAAATCGTCGAGTGCACAAGAGTCGACCAACGCGCGTCATATCTATATATACACATATGTATATATGTATGTAAAAGTACTCTTGTTTCAGCTGTTGAAGAGAATTAGGTAAATAAAATGTTTTGTTCGTTCGTCGATAGAAATCTTTTATACTTTTTAAGCATTGCAAGAATTTGTCTCCCTTTACCAGAAACGACAAATCTTCGGTTTCTTTTAATGTAACTTTTGTTACGACAAACATATCTTTTCAAATGAAATACTTGGTTATTTTTTCCGCGGCGGGTTTTCACCTTCAACGTTTTTTTTTTTTTATGTTAGCTACATTTGTCGAAAACTTTGTTTTTTTAACTGTCGGTAGCCGCTTCCGAAAATGCATTTATTTCGGGGATCCTTTGCACATTGCACTTTTATTTTATACCTTACGATAATACGGGCTGGCCCCCAGAAAATTAAAAAATGCGCAATTTCAGGACCACTCTAATATATATGTATATATATAAGGACCACCCTAATATATATGTGTTAGGATGGTCCTTACATTGAACATTTTTGAATATATAGGGGAGAGCGGGGCGAAATGGGTCAACGGGGCAAACCTAAATTTTCCAATCATTTTTGGATCGGACAAGGTGACAAAACTGGGCAGAAAAGCCTGATGTATCCGATAGGGCGAATTCGGGCATCCAAAAATTATTGGAAAATTATGTTTTGCCCAAAACCCCGTTCTGCCCGTTGCCCCATTTTGCCTCGCTCTACCCTATGTACATATAGTCGACCAACGTGCGTGTACCATAACTATGTGCGTACGAGTTTCAGCCTTACGATGATGACTCCTGTGTAGCTGGAAGGGCGTACGTGTACGTCGTACGTGCTCTCGGATGCCCGACAGCTCGCTGGCACTTATGCTACTTAGGTACGTGCAGCGAGGAGCAGCGGTGCAGCAGGACCGGTGCGTACGAGCGCGAGACGCAACGCCAATTATGCACCGGCAGGCTTTCAGCTCTCCGATAGGCTCCTCTGCCGTTCGCCGCGTTCGTCTTTACGCTCCCCTCAGCGGCGTTGAAGCATTGTTTCTCCGATTTCTTTTCCGAACACGACCCCTCCGCCCACCCCTGTACGTCAGAAGACCGGTCGATTCGCTCGCAACCCTCCCCGATAGGCGCCCCAGTGGCTGTTGTTTTTTCACGAAGAGCTCCCGAGGGTAACGATCACGATGACGCTGAGAGGGATCGAGGGATTCGGAGGCTCGGGGGCTCTTGAAGAGCCACTGCAGCTCTCGCTAGGGTTGCGCTCCCCCCCCCCCCCCCAGGGGGTTCCAGCTTTCGGGAGCTCGAGAGATCCATTCGTTGCGATCTTCCACTACTCAACCAGGCGCGCTGAGATTCCTGTGAGTGGAGGATTTTTTTTTAAACTTTATTATTGGTACTTGTTTGGTTATTATGTTTTATTTACGGTTGAAAATTTGTTTGCTTCAGAAGCAAATATTCTTGCTGCCCAGACAATAAATTATTAATTTTAGTGTGACATTCTGTTAGATTGCACAGAAAAAAAATATCATTGAATCAAGTAAAATTTGCTTGCGGGCTGCCAATGAAGTAAAAACGTTGTTTCAATTCTCTAAATTCGTACAATTTCAACTATGAATTCGTACAATTTTATACCGGATTGAAACGATAATATGTCATCTTGACTGTCTTGCTGTCGTTGTTTCAATATCATATGGGATTGAATTGAAAGTAGAATTGAAACATACATTTTTTTTCTTCGGCAGCCCGCAAGCAATTTTTTTTTCAGTGTGGAAAAACAATTTTTATCCGTGCGGAGCGTTGATGACATTTCCAATAATTGTACGGGACTGAAGCTTTCGGGAGTTTTCGATATCCATTCGCGTTGAGATTCCTGTGGCTATGGACTTTCTTTTAAATACGCACGTTTTTGAGAAAAAAAAATGTTTGGGAATAAGTTAAGTAATTTATTTACTTAATACCGAGACTACAAGTTATATTGCGTAGAGCAGAAAATTTTTGACTCCGGTAGAAAATGGTGTTGCTTTGGCAGAACATTTCTCTTGGTGCCCTGACGATAAATTATTAACTTTGGTGAAGCATTTCGTTAGATTCAAAAACCATTTTTATCCGTGCAGAGAGTCGATGAGGGTTCCGATAGTTGTTGTTTCATGCGGCCGGCGGGTCGCGCAGCCCCCAGCCGGTAAAGAAATTGCGTGACATCCGGTGTCCCGACAGCGTTACGGGTGCAGCATGACTGCGTGGAATTCCCGCTCTCGACGGCGTTGCGTGTCGAAGGGCCTCGATTTAATTACCCTTCCCCGGGGCGACGATGCCATCCCCTCGGGTGTTTCAACCCTCCTCCCCACTCCGGCTCGGCTATTACTGCCACTGCTGCACTCGGATGTCGTGACGACTATGCGGTGGAGCTTCCCGATAGTTACCTTACATTCTGGAGTGGCTTGTTGGTATTGCGGAGAAACGCGACGCCAACTTTCGCACACCGAGCCGATACTGCACAACTATCGATCCTGAGTATGTGTGTGTGTGTGTGTGTGTGTCTGTGAGCGCAGGGGACTTCCGGGTATTACGTGCCTGTGCCTCCGTCGCTATTTAGGGCACTTTGCAATTAGATCGAGACTACTTTGCAGAGAGACCGTCCTTTCGCGAAATGACCTTTTCAACCCGACGGAATCGAATTGGAAACCCTTTAGCCTTTCCCGTCTTGGCCAAACTTGGATTCTCTTTGACGTTGGAGGTATGCATCGAATACCAGTTAGTGGGTAATATCGGGTAACGCGCCGATGTTTGCCAGATGAGGTCCCAAAGTTCCGAACCTATTCAGGATAAAGTCTAGTAAAAACGACTATATCGCTTCAGAGATATTACCATAACAAATAGTACTAGGGCGCTAGGTCGCTACTTATGGTACGAAGTACCGGTTTTTCAAGAATTTTTATTAGATATTAAGGTAAACGTACCAATGACCGGGCACGTCCCAGTGGCCGGACAACGCGTGCGTGCATGAGAGATAGAAATACGATTTGTCATGCATGTCAAGGGACTGGGACTGCTCCATGAAGTGTCCGGCCATTGGTACCTTTACCTCATAGTAACAATTTATTTATTTGTTTATTTATTTATTTATTTATTCAACACTTCAACAATTCTTGCATAATCTAAGACTTTCTGCCATCGGTGTCGCCCATGTGCTATGGTAATTTTTCTTAGATGATCGGTAATGTTTGCCAATTCCTTCTCTCAGTGTATTTCGGTTCTCACACCGGTCCCCGGGGAGGGAAAAGCGCGAGCCCCGAGTGCTCGACGGCGACACGGCGGACAACCGGTGAAGTCCAGTAACCCGGGGAATTCGCGAACGACCCACGTCCGCGGCCTCTCGGCGAAGCTCCTCAGCCGTCTCGTGTGACTAGCGTACCGCACGAGTCTCTCCCGTTCGCGCAGAGACCTCATCCCCGTTTCGCGCCGAGAGATACCCGCGGCGAATTCCTGCGGGTAAATCACGAGTACTCGTGATTCGCCGAGAATAAAAGTGAAGGAGGCAAAGGAGAGCCGGGCCGAGGGGGTCGGGAGAGAGAGACTCTTTTATTCACCTTTATTCACCTTTTCAAAGTGCACCTCCGGAGAGACCGTTGGAGCCCTTCAAGAGCGTTAATTATTAATTATACACCTATAACCGACCACGTCGACACTTTATCGGTCAAAGTGGCTCTGAAAGGGTTGCCCCGAGCTTCATTAACCTTCCGAGGTCTACGGACTCCACTCGACTACCCGCCTGGCTCTCTGAATCTCTCTCGCGATTATAATAACTAGAGAAAACATGTCGGCCGTCCCGCATTGTACGATACGCTAATGAGAATTCGCTATGAAGTTGAAGGAAAAAATTTAAAAATTGAAATTTTCATATGGCTTCCTCATATAAGTTGCAAATTGAAATTGTCATGAGGCTTCCTTATAAAAGCTGCAAATTGATATTTTCATGTGGCTTTCTCATAAAAGTTGCAAATTGAAATTTTCATATGGCCTTCTCATAATGTTCCTTTATTTGTGAAGCTTCTTCTATGAGGTAGCATTTTCTGTATTGTTGGCTTACTCATCGAGGAAGCTTCGCAAATAAAGGAACATTATGAGAAGGCCATATGAAAATTTCATTTTTAGTCATATTTCAAAAAACTCAAAATCCCATATAATGTTACCACTTCGATGAATTTTGACCAAATTCAATACCAAAGGTCTTTAATCAAAATAGTATATTTATGTGCAAAAAATTTAAAATCGCATAAAATCTCTAGTTGGGCCTCAATGTTAACGAAAATAGCACTGAACGAAGTGATGTGATCGCTCTACTAGTGTACCAAATTTCAACTCGTTGTCTCAAGCCATTTCCGAGTTATAGTCATTTTAAACGATGCAACTCTGTCACGTACACACACACACATACGTCCGGACGCCAGCTAGAAATAATATTTCTAGACGTTTTAGACTATTTTAAGTATTCTGACATTAAAATCTCAATTTTTTTTTTTTACAAAAACAAAGCTTCCTCTATGAGGAAGCAAAATAAAGAGAAAAAAAAATAGCGCTTTGTTAAAAATCGAAATATCGAGCTTCCTGCCTTTAGCCCGAGAGACGTATTAACGATCGATGCCTCAACGTCCCGCATAGAAATGATTTACGATAGCTCGATCTCATCGTGAGCTTTTTTTTTCTTTTTTTTCGTTCGCACAGTCGAGAGGTCTGTCCGGCTGCGTCGTATCGCCCTCGCAGCTCTTGGCCTGTGCGCGCAAGAGCGGGACAGACAAATCATTTCGATCGCTCATCGGTAGGAAAAATTGCACCAGCATGGATATCGCTTCCCTGTACGATGTTCGATCGAACCAGTTACAACGAACAAGAAGCCACTCGAATGCCTCGCGGACCTTTCGTTATCGGTCACGGCGCTCGGAACGGGAATAGCAATTAGTCACGAATGGATTTCGCCCTACGAATGAAATTACTGGTCACTGGACGGACGCTTCTCTCGCGCTTTTCGCACACCATTCAACTCAACGAGTTTAAAAAAAGAAAACATTTTTCAGTATCTTCGAACAAATGTTTTGCATTCGTAATTATTCTCAAACAATAATAATGTAATGATTATTAACCCTTCAAGTACGTGGGTTCTTTTTTAAGTACAAAAACGATACGGATTTTCGTAAATTGTCCTCTTCGATATTATAAAACAAACAACACTTCAAGGTACGTTTGTAAATTGTTTCAGATTTTTTAAAACGCATCAACTTGTTATTCGAACCATCCGAACGTTGCGTCTTGGCAAATTCTGGCCTCGCTGAGAAAGAATCCGGAACGTGAACGGTCAATAATTATAAATGATTAGTTACAACAGCAAATGAATAACAATGATAATTACTATTAATAAATTATTACTATTACTATTATTATATAGATACTATTGCTATTAATAAATTATTATTAATAGTAATAATAAATTATCAATAATAATAACAAATTGCTAAAATTAGTGATGGAAGCAATTAATTCTGCTGAAAGAGCAACGGCGCGAAGAATTGTGCGGCATTGTTGATTCGTTCTTTCCCGGTATGACCAAGGATAGCGAGAAAATTGAAATCTCGACGACGGGCGATTATTCACGAGAACGATAAATATAGAAATAAAGGTGAGCGGCGGGCAGCGGTGGGGGGGAGGGGGAGGGGGTTAACGCGAGAGGTTTGTCTCGTGCCGGCTGCACCAAGGAGTTACCGCCAAAGATAAAGCGTATAAATATGCTAATGGCACTTTGCAGAGCAGACCACCACCGGAACCCACCGACACTCCTCTCGCTCCCTCCTCCCTCGCAACGCATCTCCTTGCGTCCTTTTTTGCCACCCCCCCTTCTTTGCGCCTTTCCCTCTGTTATTCGAAACGCGAGCAAAACGAGAGCTAGTCAAGCTCTGCCTCGAGCGGGCGGGGGTGCGACGTGTCGAGAAATAATTTAGCGAGCTCTCAGCGCGCCGCTGCTTCTGTGCTCTTCTTCGGCGTGTTACACAATTCATATCTATATAGGGTAGAGCGGGGGTTTTTGGGCAAAACGTCATTTTCCAATAATTTTTGGATGCCCAAATTCGCCCTATCGGATACATCAGGCTTTTCTGCCCAGTTTTGCCACCTTGTCCACTTCAAAAATTATTGGAAAATTACGTTTTGCCCAAAAACCTTTCCCCTATACATGTATACACGTTGTCTATCATCGGCCATGAAAATTGCAATTTTTCTTAAGTGTAACAAAATCTTGCGAGAAAAATGGCAATTTTCTTGGAAAGTGTGCACGGTTGGGCGAGATTTTTCCGGAAACGAGGAAAAATGTTGAGGAGAAGGTTTTATCGACTCTAGGGCGAAACTATCTCGCATCCCTCTTCGCGGCCGGCGCGCCGTCCCGCGAGTACCATATAAATACATATTTCCTTTACGTTTTACGTCCCGATAAGCCGCGATCGTGGTTGATCCTCAAACCCGCACACGTATATATAAAAATCAGTCGTAAGGGAAGATGTATGAGAGAGAGAGACCGACGGTGTAGTAGCGGATGGGAAAAGTGCACGATAAATCTTATCAGGCTGAAACGTCCTTACTCGTGTCTTACATGGTAGAATGGAAAGGGAACCGAGGGCGGGAAGAAGAAGAAAAAGAAGTCGTCGCTGGAAATGGAAGTAATACGATAGACGGCTGGCGGGCTGGGGGGGAGGGGAGGGGAGGTCAAAACGAAGTGGAGATAGGAAAGGGTTGTCGACGTTCCCGGGGCCAAGGTTCGTGACGGGGGTCGAAGAAACTTCGTGGCTCGCCTCGAGCACATTCGTTCCCAAACACCCACACACACACACACATATATACATATATATATATGGGGTATTCCTTACCACTTCAACCTGCGTCTAACAATTTTTGAATCTGATAAAATTCTGAAAAATCTTGGTTTCTTTAGACTTCAAAAATACATTCAAAAATTCTTCGGAAAAATCTGAAAAAATGTTATATAATGTAATAAAAAATTCCCAAAAATGCAGTGTTGCATGTAGAAATGGTCAAGCGATAATGTATAATCTACCGTTTTTTCGAAATGACACAAGATGCTTCAGAACTTTAAATCGTGGAAATCAATAAGTTTATGTTTTTTTAAACATCAATAATTATAAACTTTTATAAATAAGAATGTTTTTAAGGGTTGTGTGTGAGTTCAGTCACACAAACAATCGCGATCCCAATCCCAGATGTGATGGGTCAGACCCAGGTCAAAACAGTAGGGAATGCCCCATACACAGTCATATACATATACATACAACTCCACATATATCCGACGACAAAACCAACATCACCATAACATTTTATGCCGAACCCCGCCGCAACGTCAACTCCACACATAACTCGATAAAGAAGAAAGCAGCAAATGAAAAATGATGGCGATCAACAAGTTACCGTTTTTAAATGATAATCATAAATCATTGTAACCAATTTCATAAAATCTAATAAAAAATCTGAGTGCTTTTGATATACGCATATAAAGAACCGCGGGTAGGTAGAGAAAGCCCCATACACATTTACACACATAAACGCACATATATACATATATATACCCATATACATATACATATGTATACCCACATATACACAAAACTCCACATATATCCGACAACATCTATGCCACAGTCCCACATAAGCAAAATCAGAGTTACCTCCGCAACAAAACCAACATCACCATAACATTTTACGCCGAACCGCGCTGCAACGTCAACTCCACACATAACTCGATACAGAAGATTTGATATACGCATATAAAAAATCGCGGGTAGGTAGAGAAAGCCCCATACACATTTACACACATAAACGCATATATATACATATATATATCCACACATACATAAAACTCCACATATATCCGACAACATCTATGCCACAGTCCCACATAAGCAAAACCAGAGTTACCTCCGCAACAAAACCAACATCACCATAACATTTTACGCCGAACCCCGCCGCAACGTCAACTCCGCACATAACTCGATGAAGAAGAAGAAGATAACAGAAAATGAAAAAAAGAAAGAAGAGAGCAGAATCGTCAGGCAGTTCTTAGGCTTCACCGTCGAGAGGGGTTTCGGGGGGTGGCGATAGGGGTTGCGACGTTGAGCGTTGTAGGGGCAGAGGGAGGGGGGTGGGGGTTGAAAAACCCCCCGCACGAAGGCGAACAGCGAAGAGTCGGAGAGACGGCGAGGAAGGGAAGCAGCTAGCGGGAACAGGGGATGGCTTGTTCTCCCGGTCGATCTCTCGTCGTTGCCAGGCGACCGGGGGTTGATCCACGCCTCCCTCGGCCCCCCGCTCGGGCAACCCTGCGCCTACAGCCGGCTCTCGTGGCGCCACCTGCCACCCCTACAGTAGCGAGATGCTCCCCGCGAGCGACTGATCGAGGCCCGGCCCGTGCTGGCCTGCCCGCGCCTCGTCGTCGTCCACCGGTGTGTGTGTGTGTGTGTTTCCGTGCCCCTTTTTTTTCTCCATCATCGTCTCTTGCAACATTAATTTCCAGTCATCCCTCAATCGCCCTCTCGGCAAAATCGGGCCGATCGCGCGGTTGCGAGCCTCCCCGGTCGTCGCGTATCTCGAGCCGATCGTCGAGCGTCTCTCCAGCATCCAATTCACGCGGAACCGTCTCGTCGCCGAGGAAAATAACACAGACCGAGGCGCATAAACAACCGCCTTCCATCCCGTCCGATAACGGTACATCGCTATTTTTTTTTTTTTTTTTAGTTATTTTTTCGTTAAATCTTTGGGTCTCGTCGAGGAAGTTTTTTTGTATTCTTTTGGTACTTCGCGATCCTGGTGAAATTCGTCGACCTGGTGAAATTCATCGCACACTGGCGCAGAGGGTTTTTTTTTAATCTTTGGATCTCGTCGAGGATTTTTTTTTTTTGTATTTTTTTGGTACTTCCGATCCTGGTGAAATTCGTCGATCGATCGATGCACCGGATTTCGCACCGCACCCCGGCGCAGAAGGTTTTTTTAATTAAATCTTTGGATCTCGTGGAGAAATTTATTTTAAATATTCTTTTTAGTACTTCGCGATACTGGTTTTAAAAAATTAAATCTTTGGATCTCATCGAGGAATTTTTTTTGTATTTTTTTGGTACTTCGCGATCCTGGTGAAATTCGTCGATCGACCGATGCACCGGATTTCGCACCGCACCCCGGCGCAGAGGGTGCGTTGCTCCCGGAACTGTTGATCTTTGGTTGGGCTGCTTGTTGACACTGATAGTCCATTTAACCGGGGCCCCGGTTTAGCGGGTTGGACAACGGAAACGCTCGCGGTAGAAACAAAAGTGATGAAACATGGAAATTTGTGCGACGAGTTACCGTGCAGAATCAACACCCGATTCGACCGCCGTATCGGATCGCGTAACGCGCCTCTTTCGCTCGGCATTCTCGCGTTACGATCGCGATAAGCGCTCGGGGTTGCCGCTCGGTAAAGGGCAGGGTGCGTTGCTCTCTTTGGCAACCGCCGAGACAGAGAGAGAAATTTATCCCGGCGCGCGCTCTCGTTTCACAGTTGCATTCACCCACCGACCGAACCTCCATTCGGGTGCTTACGACCCCTCCTTTTCCCCGGCACGATCAACGGCCGCGATGAAACTCTCCGATTGCGCTCCAACCGCATAGACGAGCCTTAAATAAATTTTGTATAATACTCGAAATCGTAATCGATCGAACAGATCTATTTTCCGACGCGATCCTCGCGAAACTCTCCGATTGCGCTCCAATTGCATAGAAGAACCTTAAAGAAATTTTTTTAAATACTAAAATAAGGTAACCGATCGAAAAAATTTATTTTCCGACGCGATCCTCGCTAAAATCTCCGATTGCACTGCATATAGGAACCTTAAACAAATTTGGCTTCCGGCGCAATTCTCGTGGAAAACTCCGATGGTCCTCGAACTCCATACACGATTCGTATTTTTCTTTATATATACTGGAAAAGATAACGGATCGATCAATTGGTTGTCCGGCTCGATATCGTGAAATGCTCCTTATAATCGTCGAAGTGCTCATGCGATCATTAAAAAGAAAAATTTATATTAAAAAAGATTACCGATCGAGGAAATTTGTCTTCCGGCGCGATATCGTGAAACGCTTCGACAGTCCTCAAATTGCATCCACGATCCTTAAATACATTTTTTTTTAAATCGCTGCAAAAGCAACTTAAAACGCAGA
>JAPYZC010000613.1:0-33009 GCA_030522665.1 Ichneumoninae sp. A BG-2022a | reverse complement strand
TTTCGTTTGTATTTAACGTATACTGTATTTATTATTGGTATAAATTGCGATTAATGGCGGTAACTGGGACAGCGGCGGAAACTGGGCCGTTTACCTTATTCCCTTTCCTTATCAACCTCTCGAAAATATTGCTGCACGCCCGTAACGTTGATGAATGCGACGGTTGTTTTCCCTTACCTCCAGTTACCTCGAGAAGAAGCAAAGAATCTACCAAGAGCAATTCGGCGTCGAGTGTATTTCACTTGAATCTCGTTGCGGACTCGAATAAACACTTGGCACGTCCAGAAGAATCCCCAAGACGTCAAATCGCGCTGGTATGATCCCAATTTCCTCAACACCCCGCTGAGGAGGAGGAGCGTTTTGCATGTTTGCGCTTATAATGCAATGACATCCGAGCTTGGAAGGCTCACCTTCGCTCCCATGACGTTCCGGGAAATCGGTCCGTCGTCACACGTCCCCTTTCCTTATGAACCTCTCGAAAATATTGCCGTACGCCCGTAACGTTGATGAATGCGACGGTTGTTTTCCCTTAGCTCCGGTTACCCCGTGAAGAAGCACAGAAACTACCAAGAGCCATTCGTCGTCGAGTGTGTTTCACTTGAATTTCGTTGCGGACTCTACGAAAAAAAATGCCACCCACTGACACTCCGCTAAGCTCGAGCTCTCGGCTTATTTATTCATTCTCGGGGTACTTGACACATCGGAGAAACCAGAATAAAAAAAGAAAGCGAAAAACAATATCCCGATGTTTGTCTCCCTCATCCACAAAAATAAACTGTGAATCACGGTAGATTCGGAACGAGGGAGAGGGAAGGGACGGAAAAGTGTGTTGGGTAGAATTTCTTAAGAGAGGAAACATCGAACATGCCGCTCACGAAATATTCATAGCTACAACGAATAGCTGCGGGAATTTTCGGTAGGCATCCTCCAGCTGGCCGTGGGAGGATGGAAAACCGTCTGACGTTCGCAAATGGAATGTGCCAAACGCCGTGCGCGCAGCAACAATTCACAAACCTCGGGAGAGAGCCCGGAGAACGGAATCTGAGAAGCCGGTGGGCACTCGAGGTTTCCATCCCCGTTTCTCGCGTGTGTCGACATTCAATTATTACAGTCGGCGGAGCCCTCTGGCACGGGTCTGACTCCTTTTCCATTCCGCGGGTCCGATCTGGCGCGTCAGCTCTCGCGGGCTTCTCGTCGTGCTCTCCCGCGCTCTCATTCCCCGGGTCTCGCGTTCGCCACTTCCGCGGTGCCGTCGGTGAGCTCGAACCAGGATAGCGCGGATAGCGATGCATCTCTCGGCGAGATCCCGGCCTCTCGCTCCGGCCTGTTCCAGTGCGAGAACCCGGAGAAGCCAGAATTCGGCCGAGCCGAGTGTGCTCTTTGGGAATACCACGGTTGCGAACGGTTCTGGAACGTTTCCAGCTCTGTTTTTTCCCTCCTCTCCCCACCCGCAACAAATAAGTTAATCGGCGAGTGGCTCTTCCTCCGAGTCGAACCGACGGAACTGAAGCACGCAATGTGCGGATTCGAAACCCCAGTCTGTTCCGCTTGACGTGGTTTCGTGCTGGCCGACGTATTTTCGTTTATCGGCACTACTCCACGGCACGGTCCGCCTTTCACCGTCCGAGCAGAATCCCTTTATACGAGGGTCCTTTGTTCGAATTAAACTCCCGTTCGCGGTTGCCAAGCACCGAGGACCGGAGGATGTACACGCCGTTCAACGGTCGATCGATCGATCGACACGACGATTCGATGACTGACCGCCTATGCGCTTCGACGACTGCAAGGGTTTACGAGGTGCGTCGGCCCCGCAGCTTCTCCCCGATACCGCTGTCGGAAGCTTCCGAACAATTCCGCATCAACCACTCGTATAATCCATTATCCTCCGCGCGATGCGATTTTCCGTCGTCGTGGGCTCGCTCATCGCGACCTCCTAACATTTTCATTCTGATTTACGACGATGAAGTCATCACTCTTTGTACGATGAAATCAACTTTCCTGAGTGATTAAATCGCTTTCGGAATGAGCTCGAAATAGGATCGACGTAATGCCTACCTTAGTGGAACGGAGGCCCAGAGGCTGATTGCGGAATTGAACCTGACACCTGCCAGAACAGCGGGAGTTCCGCTCGTCGGGTATGTCTCGCTTGCACTGCCGTACATCGATACATCCTGCACCGAATCGAGCCCGAGAACCCTCTGGCGAATTGTACACTCGATCCGGAGTGACCGATTGCCAGGGCTTCGGTTCTAACTGTGTGCTCTCCCACGCGGCCAGATCGATTTCGACTCATAAGGTGTAATTATAATGATCACCCCATAAACCCGAGGCTTTGGAGGATCACTGGTACAATTGTTGTTATACATTGATGCTGATGGACTCTGGTCGTGGATTTATTCATGCTGCGATCGTGATGATTTTGCTTGGGGCTCGTTTTGGACTTTTAGATGTACATCGCTGCAGGATATCTTGTTGAACTTGGAGCGAAATTCATTAACGGACGTGGGGTAAAAATTGTCCTACATTAAAGCAGCTAGGGTGAAAGTGGGGAATATGGCCCGGTCCATATATCATTGATTTACGTGTTAATCGAGGTGGGCCATATTCACCACTTTTACCCTATGTGTTAGGAAACGTTCGCATTATTTCCGTTTTCCGGTCATGATGTTGAAAGGTAAGTAGGGTAGAAGTGGTGAATATAGGGCCGAGGCGGTAAGATGGACCATCGATGTTTTCTGATACCCATTCCTTCCGCCAATGTAGGATTTTTTACATCTGGAAATAGGAGATACGGGCCCAAACTTTTGATTGGGCAATATTCACCACTTTTTACCCTAAATACGGCGAATTCAGTTGTTTGACAGATTTAATTTTCCGTTCACAAAATTAATATCGAATTGACGATGAGTCGAGTTCTTATTGAACTTGGAGCGAAACTCATTAACTCAAGTGAGGTAAAAATTCTTCGAGATTAAAACAGCTATGAGCTACGAGACATTCGCATTATTTGCGTTTTCCGGTCACGATATTGAAAGGTAAGTACGGTAGAAGAGGTGAATATGGGGCCGACGCGGTAAGATGGACCACCGCTGTTTTCGGATGCTCATTCCTTCCGCCAATGTGGGGTTTCTTATATCCGGAAATAATGGATACGGGCCTAAACTTTTTAATGGTCCATATTCACCACACCGAGAGAAGGATATAAGAACTACCGGTCATCTAAGATAAATTACCATAACTTATGGTAGTACGCGACTAGGACGCCACCTATGGCAGAAACTACCAAATTTTCCAAGAAATGTTTCCATAGTATCCAAAAATTCGTACAAATCCGGTACTTCCTGTCATAGGTGGCGCTCTACCCGAGTAGAAATTTCCGAGCGTTAGATCGGGCCCTAATAGGGTCCTGATAAGGATTATCGGGCTCTTGTCAGACCTTCTCAGGACCTTATTAGGGCCCGATGTAACGCGTGAAAATTTCTACACGAGTAGTTCCGTACGACTATGTGCTATGGTAGTATCTCTCAATCGATATAATCATAGAGTAAAAGTGGTGAATATGGCCCACCTCGATTAACACGCAAATCAATGATATATGGACCGGGCCATATTCCCCACTTTTACCCTATTTACCAGATCCTCGTCTCAGTGCACTCTTACCCTAATTACGACGGATTCAGTCGGTTCACAGGTTTGGTTTTCCGTTCACAAAATTAAGATCGAATCGACGATAAATCAATCTGTCTCTGTACGAAGCATACCCCAACTCAGCTTATTTTTACTGGCTGTGAGCATAAATTTCTCTCAACATGTCGATTGCTAGACTTAAATAAATCTACTTTAAATCTCCATGTTACCGAAGGAATGAATAAAGTTCGTTGATAAATTCAATGGAACGATCGATTTGTCGATCATAGACTACGCCGTGTTCGTTTGTCAGATCGTATCCGCGCCGGCAGCTTTTGCGCGGGAGAAGATTGGATTCTGGATCAGTTCGCGTTCTTCTCGTATTGCATCTGGCAGGCGAGTGAATCAATCGTCTGCGAGAACGAGGGCGGGGGGGGGGCGAAAGGGAATGAGCCGAAGAGAGATAAAATTCAAGTTACACCGATAGTCGACGACGGTGCGGATGAGTCGAGCTTGCGCGAGAAGAGAAGGTGCGGATGCTGTCAATGACTCTGGCGTGCACGAGAAAAGTAAATATAGCCCGCGCGACCAAACCTGTTCTCTTAAAATAACTCGGGGCCCTAAGGCGCGCATTCTTCTACGCATCGACGAACTTTTTGATGCCGCCGCTCTCGCGAACATACCCGAGAAGACCGCAAATCGCTGTCAATTCGTCGAAAAAGATATAACTTACTGCTATGCAAGAAGAAAAAAAAAAAAAAAATTCCGATACCTGTCCGATTGTGGTTAATTAGAGGAGAAAAGTTCCCATCGTCGCGTTCCACGGCAGCAACTTACCTGCAACAGAGAAAAAAGAAAACGTAAAATTTTAATACCCATGTGTCAATAATTACAGTCACCATTAACTGATTAGCCAGAACGGTGGACATTTCGTTATTGAATGGTAGCGATCGTTACGTCGAACGGGACGATCGATAAACGTCAATGAAAACCTGTTGAATTCAACGCGAGCGAGCAGCCACGGCGTATCGCGCGAAAGGGCGTACTCATAACTACGTTCGGTAATTAATTGCCAGGTAAATAAAATCATTAGGGTCTCATCGAAACAAGTTTGCGGGCCTCCAATATCGAACTCATTAATTTCGCAGTGGCATTCCATGTTATTTTTTAACTCCGTCAAACATGTTTTTTTCTTCTTTCTTCACATTTGAGATATCACGACGATAGTTTGCTGCACACACGCGATTTAATACCGTCGTCATGTGTCGTGACGATCTTTAATCGAGAGATCACCAACGAGCAAGTCGTCACGCAAATTTCCAGTGCATAAAGCACTCGTCGAGTGTCGCTCCCCAACAAAGTGATAATCCTCCGTGTCTCCGCGTACCCGCGAGAGTTTGATGTAATTGTAGAAACCGGCGGTACACGCGGACACACACAATTATACGCAGAGCGGCGAGTTGAAATTCCGCATCTTCGTCGAGTTGCGAATGCGCCAGTGAACTAAGTCGAAACAAGTAACTTTGCCAAGCTGGAGCGCGGTTCCTTAACGAAGATGTAGTAGGGTAACGTCAAACTTCCTCGGAGCTTTGCCTGATCTGCAAAGGCGCGCACCCGTGCACCCAGCACGTCTCACGGTGCGAGAACGAAAGCGACGCGTCCTTTCGCTGTAACTAAGCAACTAATCTTCGTAGTCTAATTCTTCGTCGCGATAAGTGCCCGGCGATTAAGGTTCTTCTCTCGCGGTCTTGTGCGTTACTCGGTGATTCCAGCGGGAATGCTAACGGACGAATGTTGCCTACGCGCCCCGCCTCCGTCTCCTCGTTGGCAAGACGGAAGGACGCCGTGAAATTAGCGGGACGAAACTGCGAATGTGCGGCGAGAAACGCGCGAGAGGAACGATTAATACGAGCGGCCATTTCCTCTGTAATAAATAACTCGGTGCGGTGCGGTGGTTCGCGTTGTCTCGCGAACGACCGCGCCGCACCTCGGCGTGCGATGGCGAAGTGGGCATGGTCGTACAAACGTTTTGTATATACCACAATTACTTAGGGCGTCATGCACGCACCGACCCGATGATTTATGTCCTCGCGAACAGCTAGCCTCCAAGGTCAACTATCCATCTCCGCGGCGACGTGATCCTCGGTACTCGCCGACGTTCCGACACTTCTCGTCAGGATGCACTCGGAGCTTGGGACTCCTTGCCCTGCGCGAGAGACCTCGGCGATGTTGGCCTTTCGGAAGGAGGGATTCATATTTCAGGTGCACGGATGATTGAATACATTTTTTTTCCTGTTTTCAGGTCTTGCCCAATGCTGTACGAGCACTTCTTACAAATTCATTAAAGTTTTAAGATTGCATGTACAGTAGACAACCGCGGGAGTTGCATCTAGATAAGCCAGATAACCAACCGTAGCACAGGTAAACAAGGGCAAGTGTTTGCTAGCAAACTTTGCTGTTTGCTTGCCAGCAATATTACAACAATAGTTGCTAGCACGAGATTGCAGCAGATTCGTAGCAAAAATCGAAAAAGGTTGACATAAGCTGATTTTTTATTCTTGACAGCCGTGAAAGAGATCAAAATTCCTTCTCTTCAAAAGCCGACCTCTGATTACACATTTCCTCAATCAGCGTTATTGCTAACGATAACGAAAGCGTATTTTTTTCGTGGGATGGATGATTTTGATAATCGGTTGATGATTAATTACGTTACATGATAATGAGTTAATTAAGAGTTTGTTTGCCTAAGTGTAACGTTTGATTGATAATGAACAACGCTACAATTAGTGTATTATTTATAATACTGTACAATTTATTTCTTTTATATAAAAGGAAATTAATTGGTCTACGAACGTCACATACATACACATCATTGAGCTATAATAGCTTAATGATGTGTATGTATGTAACGCGTCTCGCCAAAATTAAACCTTTATAGGGTAAAAGTGGGGAATATGAACCGGGTCATATATCATTGATTTACCTGTTAATCGAGGTGGACCATATTCACCACTTTTACCCTAACCATAAAAAGAATGGGCTTTTTTGGATTTTTAATTTGTTCGAAAATTGTGTCAAATTGAGGGTTCGTTTAGTGTCGATAAATCTTTCTAAAATATGATACACAAAAGCACTAACGATTTTTGGAATTGAATTTTTATAAAAATCTATAGAAGCGACGAAATTAAATTTTTTAAGAAATCGAATTTTTTTAAATTGCACCCAAAATAACCATGACTGAAGCAAATTAATCTTCGCAAGGAGACACAAAGCACTGGCAACCCTTGCTGATAACTTGCAACAATATGCTCCTAAGAATTTTCGCCATTGAATGCTGGCAAAAACAAAGGCAAATGCGGACACACTTGCTCCATTTTTTCCGTCATCTCGTGCGGGTATATGCTGCCTATTTGCTGGCGGTTTGTTAACAAAATGCTATCTGGGTATGTTTTACCGACCGGATAAGTTGGATTGGTCTTTTCTGAGAGTCCGTCTGCATGGCGGTGCATACGAGATACCCCTTCCATTTTGTTACCTGCCTATCAAGTCATTCCAGCTTCAAGTTTTTGTACGAGAAGGGAGAATCGGCAGGTACTGAATCAGGTAGTGGAAAATCCAACTTATCCTGTCGCGCCTAATTGGCTTGGTTCCCGGGGATGCAATTTACGCGGGCGTCTGCTGTAGATGCAATCCTAACTTTCCTGCCATCCTAAAGTAGAATCCCTTTTGCATAACTCCCTTGAGTAATCTCGCCCTTCTCAGTTTTCGTTACAGAATCTCGCCCTCGATGAGCTCTTGGGAGTATCGACTGTGCAGTCTAATCACGGCTCTGTAAGGTCGGTCGAAATGAAACAGCCGTGAATATATAGGGTAAAAGTGGTGAATATGGCCCACCTCGATTAACACGTGAATCAATGATATATGGACCGGTCCATTTACCCCACTTTTACCCTAATGAGTACCAACAATTATTTTATTAATTCATCATATGAGCGGATATGTTATTGCTTTCGATTTGCCTTATGACTAAGTCTTCTCTTCTTATTTATCTCCTTTACACTCTTTACACTTTGAAATTACATTCAAGCGCGCTCTCTCTCTCTCCCCAGGTAAACCCTCAGATGTTCGGAGTGCCTTACAACTCTTTGAGCGCTCAGAACTACGCCGGATGAGGGACCAACGGACGAATGATCAAGTTAAGAAAGGCTGAATGGTTGGCAAGGTAACGAGTTAAGTAAAGCGGAAGGTTGAGTGGAGCGAAGTTAAGAAAATAGGATTCCCGCTGTATTGCGAGAGCGACAAACCAAGATAGCAGATTACTACACTGGGTCGTTAAACAAAACCTCGAACTGCGCATGACATAATTGACGTGAACGTCTGAGCGATTAGGAAAGGGACACCAGAGGAACATCGGAGCTGGAATGATTGTCTCGCGATGACCGTCGAACACAATGCGCGGATACATGGATGGTTGGTTCGCTGTTTGCGCAATCTCAGCTCCATCAAACACACTCGTCGGAACTCTCGATTGTGCTTAATTGTTTTTGAAATCCTCTTGACATTTTTCTTCTGACGGCGTTATCGCCACAGAGGATTCGGAGGAAATCGCGAGTGTTTTGCAGATGTTTTGACGCTTGGACAGGCTACACAAGCTGCACGGTTAACGATTGTTCAAAAGAACAATATCTCCGCTTCGTCCCGAACAAGAGCGAAGAGTGTCGCAAGGCGTTTCGCGTACAGCCACGACCGAAACCAACCGTCCATTATGCTGTCACACACCCTTTCATTATGAATTGCTCGGTCTCGCGAGCGTCAAAGACATCCACAATGATTATTTATAGACCACGAAAACATGGAGGTACGTGACTCGGCGTATTGTTTTATCGTACATTGGCATACGCGTAATCGCAACAGAAGATACAGTCCGGTCTCATCCTCTTGAATCTACCGCCCATATATTATAGATAAGAAGTCGCGTGAACTGATAATAAAATAATGGCCATTCATCAATTTTTCAATGGGATGCTCGACATAGATTTGTTTGTTTTTCTATTTATTTCCCCAAGTTTGAATAATTTTAATAAGAGATGATTTCCAATTCTTTTATAGAGTAAGAGGCGACATTCCAAAGATAGTTTCACATTCAATAGATTATTTCCAATTGTCGTACGGAGTAAAAGGCGAAATTTAAATGTTTGTACGTGTTCAAGATTTTTTTATCGAAACTTCACTTTACAGCTGAGATACTGAGGTCTCGTTTAGATAGCCGGCATTCGCAGACTGTAGATACAGTTACGATAGATATGCCGAGTGTCGCACAAACAATATGTGGATGAATCACTCAAAATGTCAGCGGCAAGGTAGTATTTCTCCTCCGCGTATTCGAGGATATATAATTTTAATAATAGATCATTTCCAATTATTTTATAGAGTAAGAGGCGATATTCCAAAGATAATTTCACATTCAATAGATTATTTCCAATAATCGTACGGAGTAAAAGGCGAAATTTAAATGTTTGTACGTGTTCAAGATTTTTTTATCAAAACTTCACTTTACAGCTGAGATACTAAGGTCTCGTTTAGATAGCCGGCATTCGCAGACTGTAGATACAATTACGATAGATACGCCAAGTGTGGTATGAACAATATGTGGATGAATCACTCAACATGTCAGCGGCAAAGTAGCATTTCTCCTCCGTGTATTCGAGACGAAATGAAGGACATATATCCGTAAGGGTAGAAAAATAACAGTCCGGGGAGATGGAGGAGAGGGGCTAGCTGATTCTACGAGGAGTACATTGCCCTCGCTTGGTACCTATGTTTGATCAATGATTACCGAGGGAGTTCAGCACGTGATATAGCCAGGCTCGTTGTACAATAAAACCAGAAGGAGCTTTTCTCTCCGTTGCTCCCGCACTCGCGAAACAGTTGTGATCGATAGGGTTTGTTTTGACGTTGCGGTAGCCAAGCAACTCGGCTGATGGTGGATAGCCGATGGCTTGAAAGAAGAACGAGTCGTTGGCCTTTACAGACTCTTAACGATACTGAAAGTATGATTCTCGTAACGTCAAGATAGCCGACAAGCGTCGTCATTAATTTGACTTTTTTTTTGTCTTTTTGCGAAAGTTCGGATCAACAAATATTTCTGATCTGTACTCTTGCTACAGCTGGTATTCTCCATGAAAAAAAAATACACACAAAAATATATTTCTCATTTATGAAATATATTTTTCACGAACATTTTTATTTAATTCATATACTATGTATATTTTATATGTATTTCGGAAAATTGTGGATGTGTTTGTTGGGTTGGATGTTTGTTCTCGTTGGTTTTTACAGCATATGGAATGGATTTTGAAATTCCGAAACTCCATTCTAGGGTAAATCAGGGTGAGATGCCCACCCGTAATATCTTTTAACGTAACAAACGAATGGCCTCGTTGCTTGCACAGTTTTTAGTATATGTGGATACAGTGCGATTGCACAAAAAATTGTAAGATTGTTCGTGCAAGGGTCAGTACGAGCCGTCAATCCCTATTTCGAGGTAGCCATAAATTTCTCGACCTATATTTCTAGTGGCCTGGGGACATACTAAAAATTAGAATTTTGCTAGGAATTCAACATTGCACACTGTAGTTGGATCTTTCAAGAAAATATTGGCGGATAGTAAACCTATTTTTAAAAATTCCTTCTCTAAATTTAAGCCACGGCTATTTTTCCGAGAAAATGGGGATATGGCCACTCATTTTCCGCGAGACATGGACACTCATTTTTCGGGAGACATGGACACTTGTTTTTCGCGTGAAATAGCCACGTCAGTGGTGGTGGGCCACTGCCCGCAATAGCAGGCGGTGGCCATATCATCCGGATATTTCCGACGAGATGGCCGCGTCGCCTTCTTGCCCGCAATATTCGGGTGGTATGGCCAGTGAAATAATTTACTTTTTAGTTTGACATTACTGTCTTTCTGTAGTTGATTTGGACAACATAAAATATAGTGAGACATGTTTTGTGCGATACCGATGCTTCTCCAGGACTAATTGAGTACCATTATTACTGTGGCCATGTCACCCGTAGGGTCCGGGTGAGACGGTCGATCGCAAATATTTATCTATAGAGCTAACAATTATATCACGTATCGAAAATATCGAAAGTTCTGAGTGAATTACTTCAGATTGAAGTTTCTAGAGATGGTTACAACGAAAAATGTTTAGTTTAAAAAATGGGAAATCTCCTATTTTTGTTGTTTAAAAAACCATGGCCATATCACCCGCACTTACCCTATATACCATAATTTCGGCATTTCGGTTCTTACAGCGTATGGAATGAATTTCGGAAATCCGAATTCCATTTCATATGCTATATACCGAATTTTTCGAAAATTCGGTTTTCATAGCACATCGAATGGTTTTCGGAAATCCGGATTCCATTCCCTACGCTATATTTTCGAAAATTCGGTTTCCATAGCATGTGGAACGGAGTTGGAAATTCCGAAATTCCATTCCATATGAAATGGAATTCGGCATGCCATGAACCATGCGATTCATGCTAGCGCGCGAGCAAACTTAACCGCAGTCTGTATATACGTGACGGATGTGTCCGAGCAAATACTTAAAAAATCTTTTCGAGAATATCAGAAGTATATGATTTATATAAAGAATATATTTTTGTGTGAAAAATTGGTTTTGCTTCCTCATAGAGAAAGCTTTTTAGTGTATTTTTTATACATAATATAGAAGTATCGCTAGTAAAAATAACTACAACAAAAATCGATAAAGTTTGGGAAGAATCCGCCGAAGTGGTGTATACGATAGGCTTGATGATGATTGCGGGGGCGGGTAAGAGAAAAGAAGAGCCTCTTAATGGAATTCACAAACTCACTCGACCAGTGGCACTAAGATTTAATGGCAAAAGTTCGAGAGTCGACACGTCCCGTCGTCTTTCCCGGTTGCTCCGCGGCACACGCCGCGAGTTCTCGCTACAGTCCAAACTTATAGAACCGAAGTGTACGCAGACGGCGCACCCAGTGACGAGAGAGTCCGTTGGTCTGCGAAGTAATAGTAGCAATCTCACGGGAACAGAAAAGATTCCACTGGCAGGAACAGAACCGGCAGCAGCAGCAGCAGCAGCAGCAGCAATAGCAACCATTTTCCTGTGACTGCACCGGGCGTCCGCGCCCTCAGACCTAAATAATTACTAGCCAGACGTTCTGCTTTTAATTAAACTGCATATCCGAGTGTCTTTTTCGCTCTCTCGAACGCCCTCTCTGAGTGAAGAAAAACGCGAGTAACGGTTGTATTAGGAAAAAGACTTCTCGGTTGGTTGTAGAAGCTTTTGCCCACTCACTACTGCCTATTCTCATTCAGGAAGCCAGACAATTTTCGTAGCCCAGCGCTCCGGATATGAGACACGAAGTCGTTTGGCCGGCAATGACGATTGGCTCCGGACGGACCGTGAAATGTTGTTTGCGAAGCGGATTATAAAAAGGGCGACCTGCATCCGGAGTGGAAGGACGCAGAGGGATTCGAAGGTCCGCGTCTTCGCGCAGAACCCAGAGGCAAGAAATTTATTTGGATCATGGCCAGTGGCGTTCGACGCGGTTTCGCGGTAAGACCGGTGCCCCTCGACGACGATCGATTACGAATAGCTCTAGCGTTTCGCAGTTATATCATAGTTCGGAGCACGTAAGATACGATGTTCTATTTATATTGGAGAAAAATTGTTTACGAGGAACTTGGGTGCGTGTGCGCTTATAAGAAGAAGATTTCTTGATTGACGACGTAGTGAATCATGCATTGATTGCTCCTTTCAGATGTAGCCAGTTTTCGCAAGAATTCTGCTGTTTTCTTTAAAAATTTGCTGTTCTTTCAGCTTTTCTTTCAGAATTTAGGTCTGGATAAATTATCAATCGGAGTCAATGCAAGCTTACTTTTTCAATAAAATTTGTGCATAAATAGTAGATACAAAAAAGGTAAAACAGTCTCTTTCGCTTCGTTCTCCTCTAGCAGAGGCCAACAAAAATATATGCGAAAAATATATATTTCATATATTGAATATACTTTTCACGAAAAATAATATATAATAGAGGTGAAGGACTCTGGCCGATGGCCCATTGGCAATGTCATTGAAAGCGTTGTAACTACTACATAGACAGATGTATAGCATATTGTATGGACTAATTGATATTATCAATAAAGACACTTTTACTACTACTATCATCAGTATATTACAATACATATATTTTCATACAATATATCCGGACAAATATTAAAAAGTTGAAAATTGAAATTTTCATATGGCTTTCTCGTAATGTTCCTTTATCAGCAAAACTTCTTCTATGAGAAAGCATTTTCTGTAATGTTGGCTTCCTCATCTAAAAATCGCATTTCTCGACGTTTTGGACAATTTTATGTACTCTGACACTAAAATCTCAAGAATTCTTGTCCCCAAAAACACAACTACCTCTATGACGAAACAAAATGTATATATTTTCGCGTACATCAACAACATATAACTTATATAAATAATATATTTTCTCGTGAAAAAATTGGTCATTTTAAAAATAAATATTTTCTCGCATATACTTTTCTTTCATGCTGCGAGTATCCCAACATGGGCTGTAGTTTGTACACTTTGCAATCAATGCTGAAGTTCGGAACGCGTGTTACCTATCCATCGGCCGAAGTATTCCGTAATCACAAGATAAATCCAACGCGGTCAGCGGAGCGCAGGAGCGAAGCGTATCATAATCAATGATTAAGGTATAACACGTGGCTGAGAATGATGGGCATCTATATTCGCCGAGTGCATCCGCGCCTAGTACACGCGCAAGGAAACTGGGATTTCGCGCAAGCTACTAATCTTGATAGACGCCGGTTGATTAGCAGACCCCGCCATGTGCAAGCCACCGTTACGCAGGTCATCACGAGATCATCAATTGGAGCTTCGGTTCAATTCCCTGCAACCGTTGCTCGCCGCTTTTCTTTTTGCTTCGTTCTCTTTCGCGAATCGTCGAGAGTTTGTCTCAAATTGCAGACTTTTGTAACCGCGAAAGATATGTATTCTCGATACGTATATGGCGCCGCGAAAGATTGAAACGCCGAGTACATGCGAAATAACTGCTCGTGACTGCAAAGACTCCGAAGCGCGAGTCTCAAACGTCCAGACGCGAATATCGCATCGGGGACAAGGCAAGAGCGGTCTCTCTATCGTTGTTTCAGCTGCAACAGCGGCAGCGGTTCTCCCCGTACCGAATCAAGGATATGTCTTTTCAACAATATCGTGACTCACAGTCGTTTCAATGCCGCGATGTCTCTTTGCCTTTACGAGACTTCGTGTGTCGGAAGATAAATCGTTTTTCACTGTGTCGCGGACTGCCAATCTTTGGAGACTGTATGAAATCGAACGAGGCTTGCCTGGGCAGGAATACGTACACCGGACGCGACTTATCCCAGTTTCTGGAGTCGTGAACCGTCGGGTGCACTACAAAGCGAGCGAGATGGAGAGACCGATGATCCGAGAAATGGGCAGTAAATTGTCATATGGACAGTAATTGTCAGTAAATTGTTATATTATACGGTACGAGCGATCTTGCAGTGGAACGACGCGCATCCCCCAGGGTTAAAGTTCTCGCGTGAGCGAAGTATAAAGTACCGGGATTCTTATTAGGAGACCTTTCTTTCGTTCACAGGACATTGTATTTCATCCGCGTAGTTGGGTGAGAGGTGATTTTCTCGAGGCACCTCATCGTCCGATGCTTGTCCGAAGAAATGGAATAGGCCAGATATGTCGGATTTTTTCCATAGGCAGATAACACGGTAGATTGCTAAATACACGAATGTCGGATTGACGAACAGATAGATCGTCACTTCCGGTGGGTTCTGTCGGTTAGCTCAGTTCTGTTAGGTAGCGCAGGATGGCAGATCGTTTATATCTTTCAAGCCGGGCAATGCATTTTGCGATGAATATAAGCCCGAGGCGGATCGTTCGTGCACGTCGTATATATTCCAACAGGATAAATTCGAAGAAATTGCGTTTATTATAACACTAGAGGACCTTCGCTCTTTCGCTATCTACTGTGTTTATTTAGAAATGAATTTAGAAATCGGAAATTTAGAAATCGGAAATTTAGATTTCCGGAGAATCCGGAGACACGTCAGTTCCGGTTTGAAAAGCTCTTTTTTTACCGAAAGTGATGTATTTCCGCTATAACGTCACATCACATAACGGTATGATGTCACTTCCGGTGAAAAATCAAGTTTTTGAAATTGGTAATGAAATTTACCCACATGAAGTCACTTCCGGTTGAAAAATGAGATTTTGAAACCGAAAGTGACCGTTTCTCGTGTGACGTCACTTTGGGTTTATACACAGTAAAAAAAGTGTACTTTTTGCAATAACTTATTGTCCACAAACGGCCACAATTTTTATTTGTTAATTTTTACAAACAAAAATTGTCAATGACACGCGAAATAAAAGAACATGGTCGTATAATCAAATAATATAAAATGACTTTGTCACTTATTTAACAAAATTATTTTTACGACATTTCGAATTCCGATTTTACGGAATTATTTTTCACTGTGTAGTGAGATCTTAAAACCGGAAGCTACGTTACGGAGAATATGTTTAGTTTTTTCTCTGTAATGTATCTCGAATGCAGCCAATGACAGGAGTGTGTGAATTGAGGCGGGCAAAAGATCATACGTAACCTCAAAATATGTTGAATCAATTTTTCTCTGAAACGGTTTTATAGAATAAAAAACGAATTGCGGGTTTCACTGCGTTAATCAAATGCTCAATGAGCTCCTCGATTCGTTTTTCATTTTAAAAAATCGTTATGGTGAAAAATGGATTCAAAATTGTACCTCTCGATCTCGCATTTTTACGTGTTACGCCTTCCCTTAAGGTGATGTGGTATAATCTCCCACCCGCCTACCCGGGCCCAGTTGGTAATAAAAACTATACTGAAAGCCGTTTTGAGACCGTACATCGTCGAGGAAAAAGAAAATTGTCTTTCCCGGTGTCCACCGATTCTCCACGGAAAGACAATGTTCTTTGTCCTCGGCGGACTGCGGTCTCAAAACGGTATTCTATACAGTTTTCGTTACCGGCAGCGGTATTTCACATCACCTTACGGAAAATGGCTCCCTGCTACCGCCCGACGTAACATGTCGCCAGTCGTTTCTTCTACTCTTACGTTTCACGACGAGAACGATGGTTGACTCCGGAAAAGTGTAATATACTTCTTGATTTCAGTAGTATCATTCTCTTTACGATCGCGAGAGTCTCTGACGCCGTGATATGTATTTCACATTATTCCTTCCTACGGATTTTTCGATATGTTCCGGTAAAGCTCTGAATTCCTATCAGATATACAGAGATATATTCGTATATATAGGGGAGATCGGGGCAAAATGGGACAGCCGGGCAAAACTCAATTGTCAAATAATTTTTGGATACCACGTTTTGTCCCAACGATACATCCGGATTTTTAACCCCATTTTACACCACTTACCATCACCGTCACCATCCAAAAGTTATTGGAAAATTGCACTGAGAGAAGGATCCAGTAAAAATTACCGATCATCTAAGAAAAATTACCATAGCACATAGTAGACGGGCGCCAGGCCGCCACCTATGGCAGAAAGTCTCGGATTATCCAAGAATTTTTACCATAATATCTAAAAAAAATTCTTATAAATCCGGTACTTCCTGTCATAGGTGGTGCCCTAGCGCTCTACTACTATGTGCTATGGTAATATTTCTCAAGCGATATAGTCATTTTTACAAGATCCTTCTCTCAGTGTGCGTTTCGTCCCATCATCCCATTTTGCCCTGATTTCCTCCAATCGTAAAAAAAAAATTATAAACTACGTGAATCTTGTCTATACCATGGAGAACTATAGTTTATGATTCAGTACGTGACCTCTTGCAATTATCGATTCACTCGCGAAGCTCTCGATATTCGCGTCGCGTGGGAGTCGATTCTACTACGTGCTGCTGTTTCTGTGGTATGTGGCGCTCATGTACTCAAGAATACGTGAGGACCCGCGGCAATTGAAGTCTTCACCGACATCCGAGTCCTTGAAGTCTCCGGCCTCTTCGTCTCGTCTTCTAGGACTTTCGAAGGGTGCGCGATAAGGCCGGAGAGCGAGGCTGGGGAGGCGTCGCTTTCTTGCAGACAGCGGTTCGGAAAATGAAGTGAGAGCCCGCCGATGAAAGACGACGGTGTGGAAGAGGTGTCCGCGATAAAGCGTGAGAGTTAAAATGAATTCCTGCCTTGCGCGCCTCTCACGATGAAAAATATATGGAACGAGCCGATTCTTCTTGCGTCAGACGATTGAACGTACGATGCTCTTCGCTGCACCGAGCTTAAGTAGACATCGCCGAGGAAAGTGCTGGCTGAGATAGACCAGACTTATCGAGCACCACTTGTTATACCATAAACTTTATCCAATATTGTTAAGTCTCCTCCTCGTTTTATCAAGAAGAAACTTTCACGTGAAACCCGGACGAACACAGAATGGATATTTGCACTTTGATCAGAGCCCTTTTTAATCTATGAAATATTAAGTGCATAATTTAAATTCACAAAATTGGCTCATGATTGTTTATTGCATTTACTTATTCAATTTTCTCGAAAAGAACCCGCTTAGAGGATGATCGAAAATCATTGGCCAAAAATAATAATATAGTCAAACGAGAAGACAATAATAAAACAGAAGTGTAAATGACGTAGGGTATAAGTGGTGAATATGGCCCGCCTCGATTAACACGTAAATCAATAACATATGGACCGGGTCATATTCGCCACTTTTATCCTACCTAATGAAGAGAAACCGTAATGGAATCAATAAACAATATGTAGGAATGACGAAGATAAGACTATTTAATAATAATATCAAACAATAATTTTTTGCTACTATAAAACTGAACTTTCAATCGCCGCAATGTTCTGTTTTTTTATAATTTGTGGATTTAGCTACACGGCAGGTATTTTTCAAAGCCGAACGTTTTAAGGAGTAAAATAGAGTCATAAAACCCATATCCGTATCGTCTCAGTGTTAGGTATCGTGTGCGAGGGTTAAGTAGGCCTGAGTACATATAAGACAGTCACAAATGGGAACGGAACCGCGCTCTCGAGTGACCTTCATTACATGGCCAATGCCTTCGAGTTATACGAGTTCCGATTGAGGAAGGAGCTGCGCTCTCAGAAGTAGACGAAGAAAGCGTCATCAGCCAAAGCATCAGGGCGATTACGAGAGTGAGAGAATAACGTTCTTGCGAGCGTGCTGTCCCGATCACTGTAATGCTCGGTGCATCGGGCGCGTGACCGAATGTGATGCAGGTTACTGCATCCTTAGCTTCTCGACGTTTTCACGGACAGCGAATGCACGGCGACTTGGGTACTGCACACCTACACACATGACAGGAGTTTTACGTATGTCGATGGTATAGGTATAGTCCCACGACACGTGAGTCACGGTCGCGCTGGCTCGGGGACTCACGAACGTCGAGTTTGTTATCTTCATTGCATGCAATTCTGATAGTCGATTCTATAGCTGTCGATTCTGGATAGTTTTAGTTTCCTTTTCATCATTTCATTTCATTCGTTTCAGGTTACTTCATGTCGTTTAATTTTTTTTGCATACCGAAAAAAAGGTTTGGTTAGATTTTTTAAACATTTTGTTTGAATCAACCAAATCCGGTGGTTGCGGATGGTGAAGGAAATATTTTGTTAAGTTGACTAAAAAGTTATGTCAGCATTAAAAAAAAAATTTTCATTGTCTCAACTAAGAATATGTTTGACCGAACAGAATAGGCAATTATATTAATGGAACATTACATCATTTTATTCTCCATTTGGTTAAATGTGTTCAATATCAGATTGAGGAATAAAATTCTTTGGTTGAATAAACAATATATATTCTTGATCCGATCATAGTCTAGCTTACCAGAAAGGCAGAAAATGCACAATTCACTGAACAAAATGTCTAGATTCAATGGAACTAAGTTTCCAATTTTCTTAAACAAAAGTATGGTTCGTTGTACTGAAGCTTTGAGTCGGTAAGCGGAGTCTACACAGGCCAATACCTCTTTTAATCGAAGACATCTCATTCGCAACGGGAAATTAACTTACTTTTGTTCATTCAGTAGTTTTTTATCGCACTTAACCCGAAAACTTTATGATTATCAGTAGCGAATTGAATTTTTCCTGTAACTAAACGAAAAAAAAAGTTTGGCCCAACTCAATCTGGAATTCGGTTCGGGTACTGTTATTTACGTTATTTTTTACTAATTACTTTTATACGTGCTCACATCATCTTTTATATATTCAACTGTTATCATTAAAATCGCTACTTATCAATTTAACACCATTTTTACAAATAAAAATTCGATATATCCTAGCGGGGCTCGAAACTAACGCATTCTGAACTAGTACCTTACCACTACGCGACAATCGCATATTGACAGGTGCAATCTTGAATCGGTTATATGACTTATATAATTATATTAGACTTATATTAGACTTATATTAGACTTATATATTTATATGACTTATATATTCTCCGTCATTAACTTAGACTCAACTTCCATGAATTGACATTGAAATATCGAAACAACTTGAAAGTTGTTTACTGTGGGCATAATATTTGTGAATTACTAAATTTACGTTTTGCCATATTGAATAACATCATTTTTAAGATCATAAATGTTCGTATATATATGACCACAGCGAATCACATTTTTTTTCAAATCGTCCAAATATACGTTCAAGTAAAAATAATATACCTTTTGTATGTCGACAGTATATATAATTGAATAAAAAAAATTGTGGATTTAATGCATTTTTAGTTAACTTTGAACCAACGTTCTAATTGCAGTAACTGCTATACGCAATTGAACAAGCACACCTATTTTATTGTTTCAACAACGGTGCACCCTATTTAAATGCGCCTGAATTGATTCAAACCAATATACACTGATCGTAGCTGTGAGGTTGATATTACCAAACATTTTTTCGCTGCATTAAAAAAAAAATTGCAATTTTACATTGTCGGCTTGATATTTTTTTGCAATATATTGTAAAACAGTTTTTCTAACTCGAATTGATGAGAGGGTAGTGGATTTTAATTGCGAATGTTTCGCAACAAATTGAAGAAATACGATTGCCCGACAGGTTTGAATTTTTTTCCGACTGGGGTAAAAATTGTCAACATGGACTGACCCAGTCCATATATCATGGACTGACCCAGTCCATATATCATGGATTTACGTTGTAATTCAAGCGGGCCACATTCACCGCTCTTACCCTATAAAATTAGAGTCTAACCTTTTTCACATAGCGAGAAAGATATCGTAGGCTGTTGCGGTAGGTCGTAGACTTTTATCTCGGATCTCAAGTTCATATTACGGTCCGACGCGTCGCGGAGGCATTATCCGTGAGAATGTCGTGTCGCGGGCTCGGGTACACCGCTGGTTACCGTACCGATGTAATACATTGCTGAGCCCCGGAGGCGAAACGGCAGATACAAATAATCGTGTGAAATTCGTCTTATGGGAAGTTTGCACCCGGTGCTGCCTGTGCGAACTAAGTGAGCTGGAGTGCCTCGGCACGGCTCGCCGGAAGTGAATCAGTGCGATCCCTGGCTGAGGCGCCTCGTGCTTAAAACATTGCAGAAAAAACCGCAGTCACGCTTCTTCTCCGGCTCGTAGCGAAACGTAACACCGAAGGATGCAACAAATATATATGTATCTATAGATTGCAGATATATGACTCGTCGGTTCTCGAGCGCACATTCGACGATCGAGCGTACGGCGCATCGGAAAGGAAACGTACAACCGCGCGACGATAGTAAATAACGTCACGCTGGCATTCGGTGACAGACGCATCGGAAAAACTGTCGATCTGTCGCACCTACGAGGCCAACGAATCTCAACACCGTTCTGTCGCAAATGATATTTTTCAATTCCTCTCGAAAACTCGTAAATATGAAATTTCGTCTGTCGAAAGATCACCCGAGATTTTTCACGTACGGCGTGAATTCGTATACATCGCGTGCTTCGACTCTTGTGCCGACGGGAGGTGCGAGAATCCAATCGTACGTGCGATAGAGCGTGTTTTATGTTAGATACTCGTACGGCGGATTTTACGTGACAAACACGTGCGGCACGAGTTTAGACAGATCAAGGGTGAGACGAAAGAAATTTCATCGATCGACTTGAGCTTTACTGGAGACGCGATGGAATTTTGTAGTCACGATTGGATTCAGGACACGGAAGCTCGTAGCTGTAGTGAATTTATTGACAATACATAAAATGTAACGGTTTTTGATACCTCGCAAAAGTTACGCGTATTGCTTATTGTCGATTGGCAATCGACCGAAGTTCTTCAGCCAGCACGAAACTTATTTTATGGGTTTTAGGTAGGGGAGACCGAGGACAAAAGTAACACGGGTCAGTTGTAACAAGCGGCCGCGCAACGCTCCGCTTGATCGAACGCGTCGTATATGAAGTGAGCAACATTATCGACATCAACTTATGACCGTGCAATAATTTCATAGCTGAGTTTTCAAAATCTCCAATCCGACGAAAACAAATGTGATTCGCTAGTGCAGAAGTGTTTTTTCGGCTATGCGGTTCGCGTCAGCTAGGCAACACAGTGCAAAATATTAGTGCAAACAAACACAAGAAATTGAGAAGTACATTTTTACTGAACATTTCGATCGCTGAGACGATCCGATCCAGTTTGTTAGGGTAAAAGTGTTGAATATGGCCCACCTCGATTAACATCACTGTAAAAATAAATTGTAAATTTAATGTATTGGAACTTGAAATTTGCTGACATTACTCATATTAATTAAACGTTAATGTACTTTGCTTGTAAAATAAATATACCAGATATTAAAATTACAAATCTTTTGCTGCAAAATTTACAAAAATGTTCGTGAAAAATACAAATTTTATTGTAAAATTGCAACGCACATGTGTTTGAAATTTCAGAAACGGCTTATGTAAAAAAGCTTCCAATACTGTTCATCAATTTTCAAACAAAATTTTTTTACAATGATGTAAATCAATGATATATGGACCGGGCCATATTTCCCACTTTTACCCTATATGTTTGTTAACATATGCAACAGAAACGTTGGCAACAATCATGTGTGGGGTTGATTGTAATAGTCGATTCCGGTCAATTGTAACAGTCGATCCGGGTTAATTGTACCAGTAATAATTAATTTTTTCCAATACCAATACCAATATATTTTATATACTTTATTCATACATTCTAAGCAATCAACGAACGATGCTCTTTCAATTTATAACTAACCGATTGTATTCTATAACAGTTAGAGTTACGCTTACAGCATCTGTGTATGGAACACATAAACGGGACATATTTCGTTGACAAACGTTCATGAATAACCTGAGCCATAATAATCTTTGATTTTTCTCTGATAATGCACTCCGTTCTATTTCTTATTTGCGATTGGCGAAGGATTTCGTTGCTGCAGGGGTCAATAGTAACATATGATTGAAACATATGTGGTTGTTTAAATCCGCCATTGGATGCGCACACGTCAGAATCTCGGGACTGTCGGTAAAAAAAATAAAAAATAAGTTTTAACTTTTATCCTCGGTTTTTACATTTGTCCTCGCATGAGCGATTTAAAAAAAAAACTTTGTGCAGTTACGAGCACCAGTACATCGTGTTCGTAACAGCTCACGTCAGGCTGATTATTACACAACAGGGGAATCGAACAAAGCATTTCTTCCACGCGAAAAAAATGAACGTCGGAACGAAAAGTTCTCGCTGTACTGAAAATATAAAGAAAATTGTTGTGACGTCGACTTAACGGTGTACAAAACAGAGAAATGCAGAGTATGAGAGAATACTAAAACGCTTCTGCTAGATCATGGTTGAATGTACAGTATATTACATAAAGAGAAGAATTTTTCCACTGAACAGCACGAGAAGGACCGCCAAAGGGTCCCCGAGTACATTCTTTAGACGCGACGGCTAATCGGCTTTTCCGTTTCATCCCTAGTACACCGGCGACGCGAGGCATTCCCCTCCGGCCCACCTTCTCCTTTTTCTTCTTCTTTTTCCTCCTCTGCTATTTCTCACCCCGCTTCTCTCGTCTCTCGTCGCTTCGCGTCACCGACCGACTCTCCGTAGTTTCGAGGCGTCCGACTTCCACGAAAATTCCCTACCTGCCAGAGAGACGGAGATTCCGAACCCAGGGGTACACTGCGCGTGGGAGATTCCGTGCCTTTTTGTGTTTCCCTGTCATTCGTCTCGCGCTCAGGGTGATCCTTCAACGGACCGTAATAATCTTTATAGCTCGGTCGAACCACGGTTAGAGATCGTTGGGATGGATGGAAATCTGGTGAGTTGGCCGAGTGCCCGGAGAACGCTGTCTAATGCTAACCGCACTATTGTAGCGTACACCTTAGTGGGAAGGTTTTATTTTTCAAGCAGAAATTTCCTAATAATTGGGAATACCTACACTCATAAAAAGGTTCATTTGAATCAACTAAGATTCGGGCGGGGACGTTCAAACAAATATTTAGTTGGTCAACCAAAATATTTTAATGACCTAAAAATATTTTGGTGAAATCACCCAACAAATTGTTGAACTAATCAATTTTTTTAGTTGTGCCAACAAAATATTTAGTTGAATCAACTAAGATTTGGTCAGGGACGTTCAAACAAATATTTAGGTGGTCAACCAAAATATTTTTGACTCAAAAATATTTTGGTGAAATCACCCAAAAAATTTTTGAGCTGTACCAATAAAATATTTAGTTGAACGTCTTTGCCCGAATCTTAGTTGATTCACCCGTATTTTTTTTATAAGTGTATCACCGCTATTCTATGCACACAGTTACCTCAGTCGATCGTAAGATAAATGAGCTGCGAGAGTTCAAGCCCCAACTTGCCTACCGGACGGGTCGGTGAGGGAATGATTCGATTGTTAAATAATGGATCGGTCAACTTTTCCGCCAAACCACAGGGTGTAACAGCGCGAGAAGGAAAGGGAAGGATTGCCGGAAGAAGGATTGGTAGTCAAAGAAATTCAATGGCCCGGACAAACGCGCATAGAAAAGTGTGAAGTTCTTTGAGCGTGTTCGCTCGAACAAGAAGTTGGCCATTAATTAACGTAGCGAGAAAAGCCCAAAACCGTCTGATTTCTCTCCTTTTCCCCTTTTTTTCTCTCTCTTTAATCACTTTCTCGGTAAGTCGTTGGCTTGGCTTTTCATAGCAAACCAAAATTGCGAGGTTGAGCCTTGCACACGCGCCGGTGAGCCCGGAATCTCGAATAATTAGTTATTTGAAAAAGTTCGCTGGACCGCGAGAGAGTCGTGAAAACGAGGGAGGGAGGGAATGTTGGTCACGGAACGGTGCGAGGGAGGTAGAGGAGAGACGCCGAGGATTTAAGTCCGGGGCTTTAAATTATAATTGGCGCCAACGAAGAGTGCTTTTCCACCGGAATGACGTCGGCCTGCATTTAGATATAAAAATCGAGAAATTTTTTTTATTTAAATTTTCTTCTTTTTTAACGATCCTGAATTAAAACCAGGGCTGACTGTCCCTCTGCATTATCCAGTCGAGCTCCGTCTCTTCGCACGAGCAATCTGCGACGATTTGATAACGTCCACGCGTTTGTACGGATAAATTGACTTTGAAATACTTTTGTGTACAAAGCTTCTATGAACAATTATTTTTTGGGATTATTTGGATTCCTCGTAGAGGAAACTATGTCGGTGTAAAAAAATAATCGCATTTGAAATATATAATCTGTTTGAGAATTTAAAAAATTACAATTTTTTACAATATTCACTACAAAAATTCCGTATCAAAATTATAATTATTCGTCGTTTTGGGGGCATGTCTGATGTATCCTTTCCTACTGATCACGAATCTGCGACTTATTTTACTCTCAGCTTTATATTTGATACGGAAACTCGCGTCACAAAGAAAATACTAATTCTTCGCAAAATTAAAAAATTCAAAATCTTATAAAATTTTAACGGTTCCATCGATCCACGTCAAATGACATACGGACCATCGGTCGATAACGGTCCTTTTGTGCACAACTTTTCAGCCCGATAGATGAAACATGTAAGAGTTAGCGTGCGCACAGATTTTTTTTAGCAAAGTTCAAAAACGCGTAAAATTGTGATGACTGAAAGCATTTTGCTAAAAATTTAACCACGCATTAATGATTACTCCCTCTACCTACCTTAGAAATTTCAGCTCGATACTTCAAGCCGTTCTCAAATTGTAAGAGTTTGAAATATTCAGGCTTAACCTACACACACATCTAGACATTTTTTCCAAATATGATTTTCCAATTTTTTAAAACATTCTGAACACGTTTTCATAAACATCTCGATACTATTTTTTCGTGAAAACAAAACTTGCTCTATGGAGAGTCAATAAAATCATTATGAGACAATTTTTTAGTATACGTTGATTGAGATGCAGGCGAATACTGATCTTAAGATACCGAATAGAACTAAGGAAGAGAAGCCTCGGCAGTGTCATTAGGTTATCGTTAAGATTTTTCATTAGGCTCTCCTAAGGTCTTCCTTTTATAATTAAGGCCATCTTTTATATTTATAGTCATATGTATCTGATATTATTTTTAACGAAAAATGTTACTCGGGATTATGTATTATGTGGTATTGTCTAGTCAAATTCTATAGTGGTGTTGAACATTCAAATTTTATATAGGATAAACCAGCCAGTGAATGGACACTTTCCATAAGAGAACGTGTAGAAAAAACGTCCATTCACTGGATTTTGTCGCCTCCTTAACTGTCCATTCACTGGTCGGTTTACCCAACCTCGTGTTTTCGATTTACAACTTGAATTTTGTGTTGAATTTTTTTATTGACGAAGATACTCCGTCGATAAAAAAATCGTCCTCTATGAGGAAGCAATACGTATTCGCTATCGCTAATCGAATGAAAGTGCCAACCTTTACTCGTTTTTGTTCGCGATCACGTGAGAGCGAAATCGATACAAGCCATGGCATATCGTGGTAGATTACACACTTAAATACCGTACTTCCGACGCCCCGCGCGTGACCAAAATTTCATTTCGAGGATTTAACCGGTACCTATCCTCGGGGACTCTCGAGCCATCCGTACGAATCTAATTATCCCGTCGCTCAACGCTAAGGACCTCCAAATCATGACGGATTAATAACGAGATTCGTTGATATCTTGGCCTGCGGATAATTGAATGCGAATGTATGTGCATAATCTCCATTAATTTATGCCCAAAAGTGTCGTCGAAGAAAATCAATTTCTTTTTCTGCGGAGAGATTTTTTTTAGAATGCATTCCTCTCAAGAAATGAATTTCTTCCTAGTTGAATTGCCAGTTCTTCTGACATTTCTTTTTTCTGTTCCAAACTCGATTTGTCAAGAATCCACTCGAAGCGGAGTGAATGTTTCACTACACTTTTTCAATATTCTCTTTTCCCGACCGTTTCCTTTCGAAGCAATCCCATGGGAGTAACGAACCAGTGAGAACCCGTATAAAGAGACCCAAACATGCAGAGAAAATTTAATTTGCACACATCCCAACTTTGTGCAAGCTGCATAGTAAAAACTTCGACGAAGTACGAACGGTATTTTGTCCATTCGAGATTTTTCCGCCGATATGCGAGTGCATGTATTGGATGAAAAATCGTGAAAAATACACTTCAAAGATAAATCTGTAACGAGAGAAAATCGTTGAAAATGCAAATGGCCAACAGCAAAAAGTGACCCTTTGTGCAAATGTTGCAACGGAACACCCTCATTACTGTGATTCCCGTCGAACGATGTGTGTTGCGCTTTAACTGATTCAGTCAGAGCTGTTTGCAATGAAATTACGTCGGTGAAGTCGTACGTTAGCGACGTACAGAAGAGAGCTACAGGGAGGAGATCGAGAGAGAGAAACATCGACGGGCTGGAAATGGAAAACCCGCAGAGAGGAAGGGAGAGCCCATTGCTCTATGCGGGGAGCAGAGCGAAGTCGGCACAAGAAGAGCGACCAAACTCGATCGCTTTGGAATGCCGTTCAGGGATTGAGGAAGAGAGTTCCCGTTCGGAATACCTATCGCACATTAGCTCGCATTTGCCGACCCGTTTGTGTATACACGTCGCGTTGCGACTGGCCCGCAAAGGGTCGAATTTCGACTTTCAACAGACCGGAAATAGCCATTATTCGATTTCATGAAAAATTGATGGTTTCGTTAAAATGCAGTCATACGAGAGTTGCTTGTTTCGCAGCATTTTTTTTTTGCCAAAGTTCTGACTTATCCGTTGAAAATTCTTGCGGCCGATTTCACGCCATGGAAATTTTGGGATGAGTGTACGATCGTTATAACTCCGCTAATGCATTGTCATTACCGGCGAGTTAACCGTCATTATTACGCGTCGGTGAGTCCTGGGTCATTACACACGCTCGCCCTGTCGTTCGTCGGTGTAATGCTCGTTTGGGCATTCGAGTTTTCGCGATACCAAGCACGGATAATGAAAGTTCGTTCGAAATTTTAACGAATTATCGGAGCGTTGATCATATCATATCGATTGTTCGGTGAACGGTCGTGCTAAAAGCCTACGCTAAATCCTTACCGTTAGAACGTAACAAAATGATTAATACTACTTTTAATAAACAAAAAAGGTGCAAAGTAATTTCCACATGGCTTCCTCATTTATTACAATTTTGCGCATAGCTTTCTCTATGAGAAAATTCGCTGATGGATTTTTGGTTGCGTTATAAAGGAAGCTATGCTCAAAATTGTAATAAATGGAGAAGCTATATGCAAATAACTTTTTCGTAACATTAAAAAATATCTAGGTCTGTCTCATAAAATTGAAACTGTCAAAAGTTGTCTTACAATTTATTGTAGAAAATCGCCAACTGAAATTTGCATAATCCGTCGTTTTGCACATTTCGACGTACAAAAGTAATTTTCCGAAAAATTCAACAATTTCAAAATCTTCTAAAATCTAAACGATTCGATCCATCTTCGCGAAATTTCATACCAAAGGCCTTCGGTTATAGTATGTTTATATGCAGTTTTAGGACGATAGCTCAAAATTTATGAAAGTTAGAGCTACGGCGTCCTTTGTAAAAAAAATTCAAAATCGCGTGAAATCCCGAACCTGGTCTCAATCTTGATGAAAATTGCACCAAGGGAAGAGACGTGAGTACTCTACTAGTGAGCAAAATTTCAACTCGCTATTTTAAGCCGATTCCGGGTTACTTTCATTTTAAACGATGCAAGTCTCACTTATACACATACGCATTACTCGACGTTTTAGCCTATTTTAAGTATTCCGACACTAAATTCTCGATTTTTTTTTCCCGTTAAAACATATTTTAATTAAAACATAGCTTCCTCTGTGAGGAAACAAAATCATGTACATCTGGCGATATCAATCTGCTGTTAGTCATTACTCGACATGTTAAATTGAATTGTTGATTGCCCATGAAATCGGGAATACTTTTAATGCCCGAGTGAGGGGAGCGATAACGCTTGCTGCATACGTATCACATAAAAATCAGTGTTGATAAAAATCGGTTGTTATCATTCCAAGTCATCGAATTACGTTTTAACTCGCAATATATAGGATTTGCAGAACCACACGATACACAAAGTACGATCATGAATATGCAAATAATCAATGAATGTAATGGTGGGTTGCGTTATAACTGGAGCGATAACAGCGCTAGTGGGGACGACCTGTTCGAGGTATTAATAAAGGATAATAATGAAAACGAATATGATCGCGAGAGCCGGACACATATCGAGAACTAATTAACAAGCTGTACGTAATAACGATTTGGAAATATCCACATGTAACTGTACGAAAAATCTGCGAGTTTTACTTTGGGAACGAAACGATGGTGTTTAACGTTGACGAGCGAGGTAGATTATCCCATCTACGTCGTTCCCCCGTGAAACGATTGATAATATCATGGCGATAATAATCGTTGATGAGTGACGTTAAAGCTGGTGAACGGAGAAATTTAGAGTCAACCCTTCAACACAATTTAGCGGGAAAAGGTACTCGCCTTTCCCGCTAAATTGCCCTATTAGACGTTTTAGACCGTCAAATCGGGCCCCGATTGTCCTGAAATGGCTTTGCCAGGGCCAGATTTAACGCTTCAAAAATTACTGCCAGAGTGCTTCAAAGTGATTTTTTCCTTCGCCGTCTCAGCGACAGCAGTTCCGTTCCGTGCGAACAAAAAGATTTATTTCTGGCAGTCAAAGCAACTTCCGGTTGATGATGTTATTTGCGGGGTTCCTCCGTGAAACTTTTGATATCATTGTCATAATAATCATAGTTGCGTGCCGTTAAAACTGGTGAAAGGAGAAATTCAGAGTCAACGCTTTAACGCGAGTACCTTTTCCCGCGAAATTCCCCTAGTACACGTTTTAGAGCGCCAAATCGATCCTTGATGGTCCTGAAATGGTCTTGCCAGGGCCAGATTTAACGCTTCAAAATTTCTACCGGGGTGCTTCAAAGTGTTTTTTCCTTCACCGTCTCAGCGACCGCAGCCCTGTTGAGTGCGGACGAGAAGAATTATTTATTTCGGCAGTCGAAGCAACTTCCGGTGATCAAGGATCGTGGTGTCCATTTCCTCGGAGAGATATCCTCTCGAGGAAGCGATGAGACAAAGGATTTTGAGTCACACATGACCACAGTCTTGTGACACTTCCGCTCGAGACCACACACACAAACCCCGTCGTCATTCACTCAAACGACGAATTGAATTTTATATTAGGATAGGGTGTCCGAAAGACGAAGCGCGTCGGAGGACTCGAGGCGTAAGATGCAACCGCTGCAGTTTGCTGACCATGCACTAACTTCGAAGCCCTGTATCCACTGTGGAATACCAATCTTGTCACGTTTCCTTCCTCATTATTTTCGAATTTTATCTCAACTCATTCTACACTATATGGTCTGTAAAAAAATCGCGCACAGTAGATTGCAACAATCTACTGTGCGCGTACTGAAAGTTTTTATGCATAAACTGGCATATTAAATTTCAGGTACAATCACGGTGAAAAATTAACGTAAAGGATATTTAAAAAATTAGAGATACTTTACTTTTAATAGTTTATTTTAATTTTATGAAAGTAGTTTAATCCCTATAATTTACCTTAACTCAACTCTAAAAGATGGCTGAAGGACTGCGATCGATGACCAATTGGCAATATGCAATATAGGTGAAAAGAGAACAATTTTTTAGGTACAAAAAAACATGTTGCATGTTATCTATTGTTAATAAACTCACTACTACTACCCCTAACTCTAAAAGTCCTTTAATTTTTCATGACAATTGTACATTCAATTGAATGAATCAGTTTTTGCATAAAAACTTTCCGTCCGATACATTAAATTCACAATCTTTTAAATGATACGTTAATTGATACGGCGAATAAAGCCGTATCAATGAACACCATCGGATGTCCGGAAACCTCCCGCAAATATTAATTCGACGGGAGCAATCCTCAAAGACCGATAATCGCATCTGGCCTTCTACCAGTCGTTCATCCATTTATCCCGATCGAAAGCAGAGTGCACTGTTTCGCGTATGTATTTGACGTAGAAATCTCGATTCACGCTCGAACGATATGAACGGGCGTTTGCTTGAATATAGATTCAGATAAGCGGTAATTCGCGGTGCATCATGCATCCGACGTCGATTGAGAATTTTGCAGGCGAGCGGCACGTCGACAGGAGCTGCGTGTAGGAATCGGTCGGTGTCCCGGGGGGATTCAGGATTATTCATTCGTACATTCGTGCATAGGAAGATACGATGATGACGTGCAAGAGAGCGATCGTTCAGCGGACCGCGAGCAATGGCATACCGCGGTGAGTAAATGCATCTCTGCACAATGTTACATTGTAACCCGATAATACACCATATATATATAAGCTAATACGAACGCGTGAGTGAACACTGTACCATTTTGTAGCTAACCGTTGATCTCCCGTATACAGTATGCATGAGCATAATCTGGCTAAAATCCTTCACGTATTCGCGTGGCTCGTCGCCTTCTGTTTTCCCGGGTCTAACGCTATCGGGACAATGAAGCATCAACTATGCATACACTTACTGCGAAGCCGCAGTAGAGAAAATCATGGTAAAATAGAACCACCGTAAGCCACAGAATGTGGGCAAAATCGGGTTATCTTCTTTAAAATATCACTCTGAAAATATCTACATGAGACTAAATTTTATCAAGTCATAACGGCTGTGTTCTGCAACGCAAAACCTTCCCTCGAGCAAGTTCACTTAGAGAATATAATTGAAGAATTTACAATTTTCAATTTGAACAATTTGTACAATTTTTGACCATTTTTTTTTCATCCTACATCAGTGCTTTCACGGAGACTTGCCAAAGGTGAAATTTGATCTCATGCAGATATCTTCAGGGTCATTTAAAAATTGCTTGGAGCACTGGGAAAGACTGAATGAATAATAGGGATAGTCTGGACATAATGCACATACTGGGCATAAAGAGGTCGCTTTATTTTTACAAAAAATTGGTGAGCAACGATATTTGTTATTGAAATAGTGAAGCTGTACACCTGCGAGTTTTACGTCGCATTGCGTGTTGGAGCATTGTAGTAGGTTTGATCGTGCTGTGATTGGCCGACCAGGACGAGGTTCTCGTGACCCAGTTCAGTAGAGTTTTTTCAAATTTGACAAACGGAGCTTTGGTCAAGTCGTTCAGGTCATTCCGGTCTACAGTGGGTAAACAGATACACACTCACCCACACAGACGCACTAAAAAGACAACATTGTACTGGTATTAATTCATTTTCGAGCAGTAAAGAATGTTGCGACGACGAATTGGGCCTTTGGATTGGGCCCGCGATTTTTTATATAACTGAACTTACTGTCAAAAGCAAAAACAAATGATCCGACTATGGGTTATCCATTGATTATCCAGACGATAATGGTTTGACCATTTTTATATGCGACACTCCATTTTTGCAAATTTGTTCAGATTTTTCCGAAGGTTTTTTTTTTTATTATAGTTGGAACAAAAACTCTTCGGAACGCCTCATAGAGACTTCTTGCTGTATGCTCGGACGTACCTGAAGAATCTTATTTCTCGCGGCGAGGACGTAGATATTATTTATGAATTACGTGTAATGAGGGTGATTCCCATTCCGCAATGGCCACCATTGCCCCGTTCTCCCCCACACGGCTCGTAGTCCCAGTACACTCGGCTTGGACGAAGCATTTGTTCATGCTAATCACGTTTTGCGCGAATCAACGGAGAATCCGATCCATAGAGTAGCCGTCGGGTTGGTAATGTATGATGTGTGCGTCACTTCGACGAGGACGAGGATTGAACGAGCGAGAAAGTCATGTGTCGCGAGGTACTCCGAACGACAGGTGAGTAGCTGCTCTCCGTCAGCCATTTGTATTTGAACTAGCGAGGGACCCGAGAGATAAGGCGCTTCTGCAATTCCACGTAGCACGGGCGTCTCGTTCGTCTTCGCGATTCCACCCGACGGTGTCACAACGCTCGCGAGCTGACACGCTGACGTTACGCAAATATTTGCGAACTCGCGCACATTCTGAAGAAGCGAAAGCTCGAGTCTCGAAGTATTTCATGCGTGCAACTTTTCGTAGGGTAAAAGTGGTGAATATGGCCCACCTCGATTAACACATAAATCAATGATATATGGACCGGGCAATATTCCCCACTTTTACCCTATCTGTTGTACTATATTGTGTTCGGGACTCTGGGCTAGAAGTTAATTTTGCCACACTGTCGGAGAGTTGAACAAGTGAATTTTCCAGCGATTACGCATGGTAATTAATATAGTGTTCGGGCAACGCACAAAGCATGTATCCTCCGAATTGGTAATGTTGGGGTTGTAACGATGTCTATCAAATTTCACGTGCACCCGACGCTGTCGCGTCGCGATGAAAGGTTTATAACCCGTGTGTGCAGCTATCCCTGTAATTTCTAAACTTTATAACCGTCCGTTAACATGAAATTTTGGGAAATTTAGCTGAAAATTTGCTATTTCGAAACATTAACGAATGCACCCATCGGATAGACGATGGTGCATTAAGGAGGGAGTCTCGCTGCGCGCTGACTTCGCATAAGTTTGACAACAATAAGAGAAAATTACAACTACTTCTTGATGGTGTAAAAATCTGAAAAAATCATGTATACTAAAGGTACTGAGAAGATTAATTTTGCATAACAATAATTGCAAAAGGTTATTAACAAATACATCAAAAAATTAATTGGTTAACAAATTACCCGGCAACAAAACTTTTTTTTTATGAAAATGATTCGTTTATTTTTCTGAATACGTATGAATTTTTTCAG
>JAPYZC010000612.1:0-28966 GCA_030522665.1 Ichneumoninae sp. A BG-2022a | reverse complement strand
AAAATTTCGATAATTAACAATAAATGAAACACGAATATGTAATTGGTCACAGAATTCGTAACTAAGTACCAGGCACGAGTCTCGAGTGTAACACAAATTCCCCGTTGACTTTAATTACTCCGCAACGTCCCACAATTATGTACCAACGTCAGTTTACACAGAGTTAATAACAGGGTCATGGGTATTAAATTATGCGTAATTGCGTACACGAATTGTCGCGGTGGTGCGCATAATATGAGTGTCATTGGGAAGGGGCTCGTAGGAAAAGGGGGGGGGGGTTAAGTTTCGGTAATAACAGCCGCGACTTTGAGAGTTTAGTACAACAGTAGCAGCATAGTTACAACGGACATTGTACTATAAAAACGTATACGTCTATACGAGAGACGAGATTTTTAATTACAAAAAACATCAGTCGAGTAACATCGTTAAAGGTACATCAAACAGTGCGAATCGTCGAAACATCTAATACGCCGAACGGCGAAACATCTAAACACCATACAGGCATCTCTCACCCGACAGGCCCCGTACAATACGTATTTCAAATTTATTATTATTATTATGTGTGTTTATATTTCTCTTTTCGACGACCTACGAAAGAAAAATTCACGTTATTCACCCGGCACTCGCGGCAATAATATTTTGTATCGCTGAACGTGAGGGAATATTGTGTATGCGAGAATGGATGTACGACGTGACGAGCGAACAACGCGAACTACGCGGATAGTCGTAGGGGTAGAGCGCGAATATGCCCCGATGAATTGTGTGTGCCGAGAGATGGACAGAGAGCGAGAGAGAAAGAGAGGGAGAGTGAGTGAGCGGGAGAGGACTTTCCGCCGCCGTCAACGCAGCAAAGCTTCGAATATTCCTCTCTCCGCGAAATCCCCAAGCGCACTCCTCTTTCCGCCTCGGTTTTCACGTTTACAGCGAACCGTCTCGTAACTCTCTTTCCCTCTCTCTGCGTGAGTCCCCTCCCTTCGCCCCCCCTCGTGAATGTGCCGAGCGAACAAAAAAAAAACGAAACTCCGTTTTATTTTATTATCAACGATATTTTCTTCCGGTACAAATTTTTTTTTTATGCTGCGAGAATACCCGAAACAGCGACAACGTGCTCGACGCGGCCGGAGACGTTCGAGGCACCGCGATAGTGTGACGACGTAACAGCGACGGTATGCCTCGAAGAAAGGTGGATGTTAGGAGTCGAACGAGCGAGGGAGAGCCAGAGAGCGAGAGGGAGAATGAGAGAAAAATATATAGATAGATCGAGAGTAAAAGGAGAGACGGCGACGGGAAGATTGGTGGAAAACGGTGCAACCGAACGGTCCCGGTGCCGTGGTGCCACCTGACAGACTCTGAGAAATTTCGAGAAAACAGGATTTCCTTGGTGGTCATGCGCGCGAGAGAAATTTAATCGAATTTCGGTGTTGCAGTGGCGACGACAACGTCAGCTGCTCGCGCGGCACCCGAAACTATTGGATCGTGTATAGCGCCGAGAGGAGGGGGGGGGGGCGAGGGGGGGGAGGGTGGTTGTGCGCGCACCATCGCGCATTCCTTTCTATTCCATTGCGTCGAAATTTTTCCTGCCTCTTCCCACCGCCCGTCGTTGCTCCTCTCGTAACAACCCTTTTACCGCCGCTGCTGCAACGCCGTCACTTTGCGCTTCGAGCCCACTCGTTCGCGACCCAGGGCGAAATGGCCGGCCCGCCGGTCGGACTGTGCGCACAAAAACAAAAATATATATATATTTATGTGTATCTCGCTTTTTTCAATCTTGGTTCTTGCAACGATACCGACACATTTTTGTTCCTTGCAACGCCGCGCTTGTTGCTTTCGCTGCACGAGTGCACGATGCGCGTATCCGTCGAGCCCGGGGAGCTTCGGCGCGCATGCGCGCGGATCCCCGGCGGAGGGGGTACTTTACGATGGCAAGTTGTTGCGCATCGATCCTCCATCGTTAACCGGGTATTAAATAAAAATGTAAAGTACGAACGGCGTAACGATAAGACGATCGATCGACGTTAGCGTAGCGCAAGAGAAAAGTATAGTTTGCGTGTCGCACAGCGACCCGTCACAACTGTCTGTTCTGCAATATCCGCAAAGGCCGTGCGGCGTACAGCCGAGTTTTCGGTACGAGAATCGACGCGCGTGCGCGCGGAGCGCGTCGCGCTCACTCCAACGCCGTGCGTCTCCCTCGCTCCCGTGTCGCGCCAGTCGCGAACCGTCGCTCTACCGGTCTGCACTTGCCGTCGAAAACGCGTGTGTCAAGTGAAACCTTTGAGTCCCCTCGCGATCATGGCTGCTCCGGCGAAGAAACGCGAAATCGACGACAATACGAGGGAGAACGAGGACGAGCCGATGAGCAGCGATGACAACGACGAGGAAATCGGCGACGGACAGCAGCAAGTGAGTATCGAGAATTTATATTTATACATTCTAGAGTGCGGACGAGGGCGTCGGCCTCGGCCATAACCTCAATCCGGTACACGCGGCTCGCTGTCTTTGTTGCTTTGTTCCTCGAACAGATGTTTTTTTTTTTCGTTCGAATGGATTGTCGCTGATTGTCGAGCGGGTGAAAAAAAAAAATTTATGATCGAAGGAGCGTTGGGATTTGAGGTGTATTGCGACATTTAACGAAACAGATTGAACGGACGTGTGTGCAATGTGTGCAACCGGCGTGCACGCCGGTGTCGCGGGTTGCCGTCTAGCCGGCGCCGGCTTTATAGAGCTGTAGACAGGCGCTCTCTCTCTGTCTCTCTGCAGGGGGTCATCAGACTCTCCCATGTTGCAGGAAATACAAGTCGACTTCGAGGGAAGAATTCCTCAGGATCCCGACTTTCATGGGATAAAGACACTGCTCGGACAACTTTTTCTCAAGGCGCACATAGATCTCGGAAAATTGACGAATCTGATAATCAAACAGAATTACGTCGCATCGGTGGTCAAACAGTCGGACGACGGCGATGGTTCGGACGACGACGAGACCGACGTCAACGATGTCTTCGGCATCACTACCGTCATCAATTTATCGGTCAAACAGGTAAATTATATAAGATTTTTTTCTTTTATCTTAAAATAATTACATATGAGCTGTAGCTAAATTTAAGTTGTAAATCTAAAAGAAAAAAATTGTAATTTTATGTATAGGACTGGAAGTTTTTATGCAAAAACTGGTATATCAAATGTCATGTGAAATTTTCATGAAAGTTTAATGACTGGGGTATTAAAAACATTGGGAATACTTTATTTTTTAATGATTTACTTTTTGTGACACACACGCAAAAAGTCCCACTTTTTATACCTCTAACACATGGCAAAAGTGGCGCTTTTTGGTAAGGGGTCTGAGAAGAATACGGTGCATATTGCACTAGCTACTTTTTTACACTCGAGCTACTTTTTTGCACACTCTTTAAAATCTAGTCATTCTTCTGCATGCTTTTGTCGTGCGTACATGTTATAAAAAGTGGGAGTTTTTGTGTACTGATTACAAAATAGCGCTTTTTGATACTAGTGCGATAAAACTTTTTCTGACGAGTGTGATTCTGCAGCACGAGCCAAAGACGAGTATTGCAATCACATAAGTTTATAAAAGTTTATTGCATGAGAATCGTAAAAAATTTTACTTCACAAAGTGTGAAAATTCAGATTTTATACATGCTAAGCGTGCGTAAAACTGCAATTTTCACAACTTGTGAATTAAAGTATAATAATTTTTCATCACAATTTTATTTTACATTGAATTTAATGGACCAGTTTTTGCATAAAAACTTTCAATCCAGTACAATAAATTTGCCACTTTCTTTTTACAGTGAAATTATCCACTAATACTTATTATTAAAACTAATATCTCATATTATTAATAATAATATTTGATAATAATAACTCGAAATCTTAATAACGCTTAAACTTTTAAATATTAATTTTAGATTTGGGAACAACAAAATAAATTTAATAAATTCATTACGTTGACAAACCATGAGATAAATTGAAGATGTTTCGACGAACTCGAGCGATGTGGTTTTCCTTTGGAAATAATATTTCCCTTTTTATGTTTTGTTTTTATAGCACGAGGCATGTATCATGCAGCTCAGAGACTTGTTGCGACAATTGGCGAGCGAGCACGCGACGGATGCGGCGAACAACATCGTGAAGACAGTCCTGGAGAACGGCGCGCTGGGTCTGCTGATAAACGAGCGTTTTGTCAACATTCCTGCCCAGATAGCGGTGCCTCTGTTCGAGACTCTCATGTCCGAGATGGATCGAGCAACGCGCAAGAATATGCCGTTCAAATTCGATTATTTCATTCTCATATGCAAGCTGTACAAATACGCGGACGGCGAGAGCGGCAAGAAGCGCAAGAGCAAGAAGAAAAACGGACCGGACGAGCCCGACATACTGTGGAGCAATCCGGAGGAGGAAATACTCGCAGAGGATGCCGATTGTTCGTTCGAGTTTTCCGTCGAGAAAGATTCGGACAGCGGTCTGCTCGGCGATTGGACGGAACACGACGACGAGATGGTACCTTACAGACGAGTATTGATTCTCGAAGCGTCGAAACTTCGCGCGAGCCTCGACAAGATTAAAAATCTTGTGTCTTAACCCGGCTCAAGGCGTAAAGATATCCGAATCACGCGAGCGATCGGTCAACCGTGACTGAAGAGACTTGAGATAAGGAAGAAGGAGAATATGTTCCTCATACCTCATTCGTATAAGCTTTTTGCAAGCCACGCCACATTACTGGGGAGGAGACGCACCGCAGTACGTCGGAACTACTCGTAGCTATTCTACGTGTACCAAGCTTTTTATAATATATCTATATATTATATAACAATATTACATTTATAGTAAGAAAAACAAAGTCGCGCAGGACGTTATTGCGATAAGACGATGATTGATGGTGAATATCCTGACGATGATAAGTCATATATATTTTGGTTTGTTCATTTGTAAATTTTCTTTTTGATTTAATTTTCCACCCCGTCCAATCCTCGAGCGTGGTAACATTTTAAACGTAGAGCAACATCGAGGGTGTTCGTAGAGTTAAACGTAGAGCAACATCGAGGTTTCACCCCAACCCGGCTTCATGCTTAAAGATATCCAGATCACGCCAGCTATTGGTCACTGTGACTGAAAAGACTGAAGAAAAAGAAGCATACAGTAAAGAAAATCGTATGAAATTAAATGTACCGGACTGAAAGTTTTTATGCAAAAAAACTGATATATTAAATTCCATGTACAATTACGATGAAAGATTAATGTTCAGTGTATTTATAGTACATTACGATACAAGTGCGACAAAACTTTTTCTGACGAGTGTGAGTTTGCACGAGCCGAAGGCGAGTGTTGCAATCCCACGAGTTAAGAAAACGTTTTTCGCACGAGTATCGTACGAAATTTTATTTCACAAGGTGCGAAAGAGGAGTTTTACGCGCGCTAAGCGTGCGTAAAACTGCACTTTACGCACCGAGTGAAATAAAAACATTTGGAATACTTTATTTTTAATAATTTGCTTTAATTTGACGTGAAAGTAATTTATTTTTATAATTTACTTTAATTTCAACGAAAACGTACATACATTTTTTATCATACTTGTACATTAAATTTAATGTTCCAATTTTTGCATAAAAACTTCCAGTCCGGTACATTAAAATTACAGTTTTTTGACAGTGTATCTTCCTCACACCGTATTCGTATAAGCTTTGGGCAAGCCACGCCACATTAATGGGAAGGAGACGCACCGCAGTACGTCAGAATGACTCATATCCGTTCTCCGTGTACCAAGCTTTTCATAAGATCTCTATATATTATATAACAATATTACATTTTATGGTAAGAAAACTATGTCGCGCAGGACGTTATTGCGATAAGACGATGATGGAGATGAATACCCTGACGATGATACGTCATATATATATTTTGGTTTGTTCATTTATAACACTTTTCATTTTTGATTTTATTTTCCCCCGTCCAATCGTCGCGCCCGCTGAAATTTCAAACGTGCCGCGACATCGACGATGCATTGCATTTACACGAGCAGGATTGAAAAATTCTTTGACGACTCATCGCGAGCGTACTTTCTTCCGCCGATCTCCGACGTCAGGCATCGTGTAAATGAAAGGCATCTCGAGAGATCAAATTCTTCAATTAATACAATCGTTACGTAGAAAGATCATTAAATTTGAAAGACTGTCTGATCGGCTTGGCTCGCCGTCTCATCGTTCCCAGAATGTTCAGCATCTCGGAGACCGCCGGCGGTGCGGTTTCGGCCTCTTGTCTTCGTTTCTTTTCCTCCTCTCTCTGCTTCTGTGATATTAACAAAAAAAATCAACATTCGCATTGCCATCCGCAATATTTTTCGAACGACGATAAAATTACCATCGCGTTACTCACATCGGTCTGCTTCAGCGTGAATCTTCCCCCCTTGATCTGATTTATTATATCGTCGATCGCTGAAAAATAATCGAATCGATATTAAATCTGTTTTTTTCAGAGCTGGGCACAGTACTTAAAGTACTTGGTAATTGAAGTGCCTAGCACTTTGAGTACCGGCAAAATATTCTTAAACATCATTCTAAAACAAAGTTGAGTACAGTACTCGAAGTATTTAGTACTTATGTGTACCGCGTACTTAAAGTATTGGATACGTACGATACTACGTATCAAGTACTTTAAGTACTTTTTGCCCAGCTCTGGTATTTTTACTAGAATTTTTTTTTGTTGTCATCTTAGTGAAAAATGTTTACCCGGTTGCTGCGGAACCGCCAGAGTTTTCTTCGGGTTTATACCGAGCATGTTCTCCATGTCCGACACCGCGGTGCAGTCATTGCCGGAGTTCATTCTCTCTCTGGTGGCGAGTTTTATCGACGCGAGAGCGTTTCCGGTGGGTAATTTCGGCGGCAACGGGGGCGGAGGAGGCGGCGCCGGAGGGGCGGCCGCCACAGTTGCTGCCTTCTTCAATTCAGCGATTTGTTTCTCCATACTGCGAACTACCTCCTCGAATTCCTTTACCGATTTCTCGGCCCTTTCCGCCCGCTCCACCACCATGTCGAGCTCGGACTCGGCGAGCTTCAGTTTCTCCTCGACGATCTCGAACTCTAGATTCGCCTCCTTCTCCTCCAATTTGTCCTGAAGCATTTGTATCTGCGCCTGATGCTCCTGGTGCTCCTCCTCGAGCAGGCGCTTGAGAGATTCGACCTCCTGGAGAACGGCGAGAAGCCTGCCGTTCGGGTCGTCCCCGATCTCGGCCATGAGGAGCGCGCTCTGATGGGCGAGAACGTTACGCTCCTTTTGCACCTAAAGTGGACCAGTCGGGTGATTAATTTTTGTGGCAACATTTTTATGGAGGCATAGGAATAAAGCTCGGAAAATAAGATTTACCCTGTCGGCTTCGATCTTCATGATCTTCGCTCTTTCCCTTTCGGAATCGCACTGCGTCTTCAACACCTGCACCTCTTCCGCCACCATCCTCGAGACTCTCTCCATGTTTTCCTTGTGCACCCTCAGCTCCCGGAGTTTGTGCTCATCTATGAAATTAAAAAAATTTAGTCATCGCATTTGATCAGGGAGACTCTCGGGACTCTTGCAGAAACAAGTACAATTCGAGGACTTTCTAAGGCAAGTCAAGTAAAAAAATCAAAATCTTTCCAAGTCAAGTCAAGTAGAAAAATCAAAAACTTTCCAAGTCAAGTTAAGTAAAAAATCAAAAATTTTTCAAGTCAAGCCAACTAAAAATCAAGAACTTTCCAGGTCGAGTCAAGTCTAAAATCCGGGACATCCGAAGTCAAGTAAAGTCAAACAATCAAGGGCTTTCCAAGTCAAGTCATGTCAAACAATCAAGGGCTTTCCAAGTCAAGTCAAGTCGAACAATCAAGGGCTTTTAAAGTCAAGTCAAGTCACACAATCAAGGTCTTTCTAAGTCAAGTTAAGTAAAAAATCAAGACTTTTCAAGACAAGTCGAGTAAAAAAATCAAGGACTTTCCAACCCAAGTCCAGTCAAACAATCACGAACTTTCCAAGTCAAGTTGAATAACAAATTAAGGACTTGTCAAATCAAGTAAAAATCAAGGACTCTCCAAGTCAAGACGCCTAAAAAATTAAGGCTTGAAGTATTCTCAAAGGCAAAAACAAACACGATCATACCTTTGTTTCTCAACGTGCGTTCCTCCTCCAACTGTGCGGACGCGAGTGCCGCCTGTTCCTGAGCCTCGAACTCCTGCAGCCGTGCTGAATTGAGTTCGGTCTGAAGCCGGGCAACTTCCTGGCTGAGTTCTGAGCACCGAAAAAAAATCGTCAATATTGAAGAAAAAAAATAAAAATTGCCCACGAACACCCGTGTAATGAAGATCTACCGTACCGGTGACCGTTTCTCTCAATTGCTCGATATCCGAATCCGAGTTGGCGTCAACCTCGTCCGAAATATCGACCTCTCCTGGCAAGCCATCGGGACGCGACTGAACAAATTGTTGTACGAGTACCTGCGATCGCCTCTTCAACTCCCGATTTTGTTTATACCACTGCGATGAAAAAAAAGAGGATAAAAAAAATTGCGGCGTTACACAAATGGGATATTATCGCATGGCGAGCTTGCGATAAGAGACCCTCGATTGGGTAACTCGAACCCATCGGATATCAAAACCGAGTCTCACCTGAGAAGCTTGCTGCATCGCTTTGTGCAGCGCACCAGTCTCGACGTCGTACTGTCTCTTGAGCTGCTCGTACTCCTTGCAGACAGCCTCGGATACTAAAAATCGAAGGAGAAAAAAAGTCATTTCGTGAAGCCTTCGGTATAGATATTGTAGTGTCCAGTAGGCGAGACGTGCCTTGGCCATTAAATATAATCGTTGCACATTCGATACTATACTGTCCTAGCAAATTATCTTAATAAATGGTCTCCGCACCTGTACGCAGCTTGTGGAGTTCCCGATCCTTGTCTTTGACCTGCGAATGTAACGCATCGTTGTCCTTCTGCAATTGTCGTAATTTTCTCTGAAGATCGCTCTGCTCTCGATTCACTGAAACAGAATGGTATTTGTTTTACGCATTCGACGTTATCGTAAAATCTTAACGGTTCTCGTAAAACCTCATTAAGGATTCATCACGCGTATATTCCCAACCAGAAGTGAGATTTAGAGAGAATTTAAACACTTTCTGACGGTACAAAAATATGAATAATCACCTGTGTAAACGGGTGAAATGAGCGCTAAATTTTTACAATTATTTATCCAAAATTGTATGCATTTATTCACGGTAAAGGAGGTTTATTCGTATTATTACATGTGTCCTCAACCGAGAGAAATTTTAATCACGGTGGTCTTGCAAGAACAACAACCGGTAAATGCAAATTTCCATGATAGCACGTTTTCTTTGGATTGTTTCAAAGTAAAATCCGTATTTTTTTTATCCATTCTAATTTACCACAGTTCACTTTGTTTCTTAAACTTTGCTTGTACGTTAAATTAGTTTCCAAAATAAGGATGCTTCTTTTAAAAATCTCAACAATCATGTTAATTTGCACTTATCAGTTTATGCGTTTACAACGTTATCGATAGTTGGCTTGATTGAGAACCCATGCAGTAATACTAATTGACTTTCGCTACTGTTATCAAATGCACAACATTTTGGATAAACAATGGCAAAAATGTAGCCATTAAAATTTACTTTAACTAACTATCGAACTCTTGATCGAAGCATGGCTAATTACCTTCTATTTACTTTACAAAAATTGCTTCCGATCAGTCGTTGAAAGAAAAAATATCGACCCATCGGAATCGATTATCGTGAACGTACTTCAAAAACTAATTAGCCGTGACGATATCCACTTTAAATTGTATTCGCAGCAACCGATGTATATAAAGCGCTAATAGGTGTACCTATTAGTGTTTTCCGCTCCAGCGAATGCATATTCGTGAAAGCAAGAGTTTCGTAATTACCATCGTTGCAAGCTTAGAGATTAAAGCATCGATAATCGAACGATGGCCCTGCGCACACAGGTGTGCCGAGCACGTACGTAAAGTACGTTCCATAATAACTATTGATACAAGCGTGTAGAGTGTTCAAGAAACGAAGCGCGTATAAGCATGAATGAATCACGACGAGGCGCACGAGCGCAAGGTCCACGTGCTGGCCGGTATGCACGCTGGGCGTGCCGTCGTCGTTTCAGTCCTGAGTCGTGAGCTCGTGACTCAAGACGTCGTAAATCGTCTCTCGTCTACCTACCTCTCAGCCCGTCCCATGCCCACAAATCTCGACAACACTAATAGACCAAAGATTGTCTCTAACAACGATGGTAATACGACAATAAAAAAGAACAACGAAAACGATTCGTGCCTGAAATTACACATGTTATAATTATAATATAATACGTAATATGTTATGTATTATATTATATGTAGTATATATAATGTTAATTTTAACCCTTCATGGACGGGATGCTCGTTTAACGCGGACCTCGAATTCGCCAAGATGGAATCTTCGAACGATACGAATAACGATTTGATGTGCTAAAAAAAATCTGGGAATATTCACAGACGTAGCTTCAAGTGCTGTTTTTTTGATAACGCAGAAGAAAATTTATTACGAACATTCGTATCGTTTTTGTGCTTAAAAGAAGGTATGGTCGCTTGCGATCGGCAAAAAGTCCTCGGTACTTGAAGAGTTAAAGAATATTGAATGGATCATTCATACTATTATGATATCTTATATATACTTTTGAAAGTTTTTTGTTTGTTTGACCTACTTTTCAAGAATCCAGACGGTCCCTCTAGGGGCCCCTAGACCCGGATTATAATCGGTGATTTAGCATATGTTCTAAATTCCCCTAGGCGCTTTCCTGACTTCACCAGACCGATCTGTGCCCCGATAACTATTCCCTTATTATTCTGGTACTATTCTGTGGGTCTCGAGGTTGAAATTTAAGGCGTTAGTTTGAACTTAAGATCGCTCTTGAGGTCGAATTTAAGATCCAAGTATAATCTGAGGATTTACCTTAAGTTCGAACTCGAACTTCAATCGAATTTGAGTTCAGTCTTACGTTCGAACTCGGGTTCGATCTTAAGTTCAAACTTAAGATAAATCTTAAGTACGCAATGAAGCTTGGGTCAAACTTGGATCTTAAATTCAATCTCAAGAGCGATCTTAAGTTCGACCATAAGACGGTACGCAATAGTGCTCGACACTATCGTGGTGTGCAAAAAAACTTATTTCCGGACGGGAAATACGTCACTTCCGGATTTGATAATCTCATTTTTCGACCGGCAGTAACGTCATACCGCATAAACGTCACTTACGATCGGAAAATGAGATTTTCAAGCTGAAAGTATTTCTGGTAATTGGAGACCATCCAGTAGACATTCAAGGGCACTTTCCAGGACACTTCCAGGTTGTCTTGCGACATCTATTTTTAAAAAATGTAAATATGCGTATCACGCACGACGTACGAAATAACATTTAGTTCCATAACCGTTTTCGTTCAAGTTGGAATCGGTTCAGAAAAAAGAAAACTCCTCACTATGCATTAGGTGAAACTCAACGACGTTCCAAAACTTCAAGGACTTCGAGCACCGCTGGACACCACGGGTAAACCTCCACAACTATAAACTTCCGGTTAAAAAATTCCCTAGCCAATAGCGTGGAAGCAAAGCGCCCGAGCCTGAACAACCTGCCAGTTACCGTTACAATTTCATAAAAAAAAAAAAAAAAAACAATAACGACAATAATTACCAGCTTCCGACTTTTGTAGCAATGTTTTTCGGACCCTCTCGGACTCCTCGTACTTCGTTTTCCATCTCGAGTCGGACAGCGAGCTGTTGCTTCGATTTAGTTTCGATGTCTCGTGGCTGTTTCGTTTAACGGGCGACGCTGGCGACGTCGGCGACGAGAACGCGGACGTCGACAAGAACGACGATGATGGCTGTCTGTTCTCGTTGAGACTCGAGCGTAGCTGCGGGCCCGTCGAATCGCTGCTCGAATTGTTGTTTACGCCGCCGAAGCCTTGGGGCTTGTTGACTTTAGCCGGTGAGTTGTTTACAGCGTCCTGGAGCCTCTCGAAGGACGCCCTCTGCGCGGCAACGGAAATTCTGCGTCCCACGACGCTCTCGCCAACGCGCTTCGCCAGGCCGTTGTGCTGCTGATTGTTATTGTTATTATGCTGCTGGGATTGGTGGAGCAATCGGTTGTCCTGAAGCTTAACGAGACTCGGTATCTTTGGTACGGGAATGTGTGAGTGATTTGCATTGTTCGACGACGACGATGGAATTCTCGACTGCGAATTGTCCATCGAGCTAAGCACTATATTCAGCTCGCTCTTGTTCATTGTTTCTGCTCTCGGGTTCGTTGTTTTTACCACTCTGCATCAGTGCACTCGTTATCACCTGTTATCGGACAGAAAAAAATCAATACAAACGAACGTTAGTTTGAACGACGATTAATTACGATCGTTTGTCGTCTGCGATAGCCGGAGGAAAAAAAAATTGAGAAGTGATGAAGTTTTTTATTAGAACAAAGTGCACAGAGCTTCGGTCATCGGTCGGGAAATTGACGATACCGCACAGTGCCGTCTACTACTAGGCGTTTTTTTTGGGAGATTTTCGTCGAGCAAGACAACCCTCCGGCGAGCGAGGCAGGGCAGAAAAAACAATACAAGGGAAGGTTAGTTTGAACAACCATGAATCGCGATTGTTTGTCGTCAGCGACAACCGCAGGAAAAAAATCAAGAAGGAATTAAGAAGTTTTTTTTTATTAGAACATAGTGCACAGAGCTTCGATCATCGGACGGGAAATTAACGATCCGCACAGTGCCGTGTACTAGTAGGCGTTTTTTTCAGTAGATTTTCGTCGAGCACGTCAACCCTCCAGAGAACGAGACAGGGCAGAAAAAACAATACAAGGGAAGGTTAGTTTGAACAACCATGAATCACGATTGTTTGTCGTCAGCGACAACCACAGGAAAAAAATCAAGAAGGAATTAAGAAAGTTTTTTTATTAGAACAAAGTGCACAGAGCTTCGGTCATCGGACGGGAAATTAACGATACCGCACAGTGCCGTGTACTAGTAGGCGTTTTTTTTGGTAGATTTTCGTCGAGCAAGTCAACCCTCCGGCGAACGAGGCAGGGCAGAAAAAACAATACAAAGGAAGGTTAGTTTGAACGACCGCGAATCACGATTGTTTGTCGTCAGCGACAACCGCAGGAAAAAAAATCAAGAAGGAATTAAGAAAGTTTTTTATTAGAACAAAGTGCACAGAGCTTCGGTCATCGGACGGGAACTCAACGATACCGCACGCTGACGTGTACAATTAGTATAAGCCCTGCGGCGAGCGCGGCAGGGCAGAAAAAACTATACGAACGTACGTTAGTTTCAATGATTAATTATTATCGTTTATCGCTTGCGACAACTGGAGGAAAAAAAGTCAACAAGGAATGAAGAAAAAATGTATGCACATTTTTTTTAGCACAAATTGCACAGAGCCTCGGGCATCGGACGGGAAATCAACGGCACGTCGCCGTGTACTATTAGTGGGCTCTCCGTCGAGCAAGTGCAACCCTCCGGCGGACGCGGCGGCACGGAAAGGGAAGAAGAACACGTGAGAGCTCAGCCACCGCACAGACCACAGGGTTAATAACTTTGGGAGATTTTCTAAAAATAATCTAAACCGGCGCTTGCTCTCTGCACCCCCCGAGAGTGCACCGAGAATCTACACTGTTGAAGTAATACAGCTGCCTACTTCGGCGACTGAGCTTAGGCGCCTGTTTTTTTTTGTCTTTTTTTAAAACTTCTCAGAGCACTATTAATACTTCACACACGCGTGCCTTAATGTAAACGACGAAATTATGAATAAACTAACTTTTCACTGTCGTAATACTTTCGTTCGGAATACTGTCGATTTTTTTATTTTAAACCATCCGCAAGCACTTTACTCGTTCGACTTTTCATTTATTTGTTTTTGTTTTCTTTTTTTTTTTGATCACTCGAATTCGAAGAAAATAATAAAATAATTTTTTCTTTTCGTAGAAGTTATCGCGACCTCGCGCGCAGATACGTTCCTTCCTTGGAAGAAGTCAACCGGAGAATGCGCGTTGATTTCTCCGGCGACGTGTTGCCGCGGCTGTGTGCTCTGACGCAGAGCTCTCTCGCTGGAAAGCAACGCGAACGCGCTCCGCTCGCTCGCTCGTACCGAACGAAAAGGACGCGAGAGCGAGCGAGTGGGACGCAACGGCCGAAGCCGGGAGACGGAGAATGTGCAACGACGACGCGTTCTCCTCGGTGCGATATATACAAAATAACTCGGGGCCCGTTGCTGCCGTTGCTCGTTTCTTTGAGCTCTCGCTCGATCAACTGCAGCCTTCGCGGATTGCCTTAAAGAGTTACTCAACGTCGATTATTATAATTCCACACGGCACAAAGTGCAAACTGCGGTGTTGCGCTCGTACATTACAAGCGAGCGACCCTGTCGCTTTTTCAAACTCAAATTTAAAATAAACCTTAGCAAACAATCGATATCTAACAACAACATTGTACTTTGTACTTTGTACTTTGTACTTTGTACTTTGTATTTTGTACTTTGTATTTTGTACTTTGTATTTTGTACTTTGTATTTTGTACTTTGTATTATGGACATAGCGGACGGCCTCGCGTGTGCGAATACCAAGTCACACAATATCCCACATAATAACAGTAAAATTTTTATCGATTGACAATTTACTATATGGTACGGTGCTGTTTATGAAGGCCTGGACGATCTGAATGGGCCGCTACAGGAAAACTGACCAGGCATTCCTATAGTTGACCAGGCAGTAGCAAAAATACATCTAGTACGAAAAAGCCATCCGAATAGGACACGCAAGTCCACAAGTAGCTTATAGTTACCATTCGGGCGTACTTCTGTATCCCATTAGGATGACTTTTTCGTACCATGTGTCTTTTTGCAACTTGTGTGGATCTCTGTGCTTTCGAATGCAGCGTATCTACAATTTCTGGCAATAACAATTCGAACTACGTTTGTCGCAACACTTCGTATGCGCGATGCGCAACAAATTACGCCGACGCGGGCTACTCTTCACCTCGAGCGATGGGTGTCATTGAAATAACGGTGATGCGTGTTGCGTAACCGTGAAGTAAGCTCGATTAAATTGTTTATCTTTTTTTTAAGGCGAGACGATTTTTTACAAAAATATTGGTTTTCATTAAATCGGATAATCATCATAAATACGAAAGACTCAAAATTATTATACTTCGACGATCCCCGATTATTTGGGTAAAAAAAAAAAAATTGCCGTGCGGTGAAACACCCGAAGCGCTCGACATTAGGAATTTTATTCTATTTATTCAATGGTTAAAACCGTCGATCAAGCGTGACGAACCAGAGCGCCGCAAAACCGCAGCCTCGCATATTATAACACTCGGCTGTGTTTCCAGCCCGGTATTCCAGTGCGCATTTAATACGCCTGTGTACACACAAGTGCGGCAATTTATACAAACGTCTCTACAAAGCATCGTTTTATAAACGCCACTCTCCTTCGCGACGAAACTCGCATTCGTCGCTCGTACAGGCGTTTTGAGTCATCGGCGAATATCTGAATAATCCCAAGGCGGACCGAGCGGCGAGGGATAACGCGATAGAATATCCTTTGTCCTGCCGTCGCAGCAACACTCATAAGTACAACTATACATCTCCCGCATCTTTTCTCCGTGAAAGCAGACAAAAAAAATTTACTGCGCATCTGCTCCTCCGATTCACGCAATCTCCGTATCTCTCACGCGTTACGTTTCGCTGTAATTTAAAGGCGATTGCGTGCGATTTTCTTTCCGTTCACTTTCACTGTAAACCGTACGGGTTTGTCGAGAACACGCGTAACCTTACCGTACATAAAGGTCGGAGAATAAAAATGCCGGTGAAAGAAAATTAGTGTTTCACGGGGCTATCCGCGTGCTAGAACGATTACAGATTACGGCACATCTCACTTGTGAATTTATTTCGTTGCGAAAACTCCGTGCCGAAGGTGTGCAGGCTCGAACGTGCTGTTGAACTGCTCGAGCGGGCATCCAAGAAAACGTTTATACTTTCACGCTGCCTGCTGTCGTTTTTTATTCACGGGCTCTCTCGAGAGTCCTCTCCCACGTGCGCTCCGTCGTGCCAGCCATAGGGCCCAGCCTAGATCGCGCCGGATAGTAAATAACCCCCCCTCGAGCTCTCGAAAAACTTCTACGCTTCGCTGTAACGCGCTTTCGAACACACTCGAAAATACTCTATTATAAAACCGGCGATGATAAGCACTGCATCTCCTGCTCCAGATTCCGAGACGCTTCTTCGAAACCCGTGCGGAATTTAAATCGACGTCCTGCCCACTGTTCTCGCTCGGCAATTATTATCGAGGCAGCTTCATTGTCTCGAATAATTCCCCTACTCATTGCTTCGTTACGGGACCAGCCGGAGAGAGCTCGCCGCTCGGATGAGTCAGAGAGCTTCCATGCCGTTGTGGCGTGAACTAGTCATCAAACGAGAAATTCTCTTTTTTTTTACGGTATACCGCCGTCCGGCGTTGGGAATCTTATGTTTCCAAGGTAGTTTTGCGGAAATTGTGTGTCCTCAGCGACTGTGTTGAGAGCAAACTGATTTGGTCCCGACACGTGATTGTCGAATGAAAAGACACCTGTTGGATCGCTCATGCTATTCGTCATACGTTTTCATGTTGCTGTTATTATTATTTAATAATATTGCTGCCAATAGTACAGTTACGATTATAATTCCGACATTAAGTCAATTTAAAAGTAAAATGGGTACACATATTTTACGTGACTCTATATTATATAGAAGATGATCAATAATTGGAAACGTAATTCATCCAAACTAAAATAATAATTTATTATAGTTTTCAGAATTTACGTTTCTATTGATCATCTTCTATATAATATAGTGTCAAAATATACGTATCCATTTACCTTATAAATTGATTTAGTGTCGCAATTATTATCGTAATTCCATTGTCGTCGCAGAAACGTATCGATCAGTAATTCATGCGCCGAATATTAATGAAACTTATGCACGAAATTCATATACATAATTCGTGAAAGATATTCTTAGATTCATCCCATATATCTGCGAATATTCTTACAACTACAGCTTATCTCAGAAGAACGATTACATTTCTATTGGAATAATGTATCCGACGAAGAAGCGTGAGTCATCGAATAAAAATTCCATACATCGGTCTTTGTAGACGCAACATTCGATGCGCAGATAATCGAGGTATAAATTTCCAATATCCTCAATGATGACTCAATAGAGTGATTCGTTATCTGCAAGAAAAGCGAGAAAAGAGAAGAAAAATAAAATCTGCAACCGTATCACAAAACGCAATCTATCGGCATAATGAACTCGTCGGACATCAGCTGTTGCCGATAGTGACGTAGCTGCGCTATCTGTCCAAACCCATTTCGTCGGCAATGTCACCGTTTTACTTTATCACTCGCTTCAGAAGTTCAGAATAAAGCTCCGGCGAAAGTTAAGCACGAAATTAATACATATGATAGTCAACATTATTCTTACATTACATTCCATATATTTGCGAATGTTCTTACGATCCAAATAGCAAAAAACCATCCGATATGAAAAAGTGATCTAAATGGATTACAGATGTCCGTCCGAAGCTATCCTACGTAAAAAAATTAACTTCTTGGATGCGTGGTTTCTTCCGCGGACATTCGGAACCCATTGAGATCACATTTTGATAACTATTTTTTTATGCTTCCTAGTTAGAACAGCTCATCAGAGTTTCTATTGTAAAGTAACGGTTCCAATGCTCGGGCACGTCCCGGTCGTCGGACACTCCTATGCAGATTTGATTTATTACCCATTTAAGTATTAGAAATCCAATTTGATACTTGTAATCGTATCTACAAACATTATTTGATGCACAAAAAATGGTATACAAGGTTTAAGCCGAAATTAGTTCCTATTGTTGCAATTTATTAAAATACCAACGATATAGTGTTCGGAAAGTGGCACAAGCGTTACTACGTACGCGACCCAATAATCGAACAGTTCAGACAAGTTAGGTTAGCAATTTTTCAACGTAGCTTATCTTCAGTATTGTTTCGTGTAAATATAAAATTTAATTGATTTAATTATACAAATGGCAAAGAAATTCTTTGAGTTCATATAAAGTTGAGTTCCTACATCAGAATTCTCGAAATCTATGATTGTTCCCAAACATCGGGACATGCAGTGTCCGATCTTTGGGTACCAAACTGGTACATTTAGACTCTCAATATTTTCTTTCGCAATAGAAAAAAATCTATCTTTGTGTAATTTATCGATGCGCTTTGGAAACTACAAACTATGAGCTCGACATTGGTTTCAGTTATATTCACAAAAAGTTAGTTCTTGCCCAATTAATAACTGCCAGGATCTGGAGATGCTCTCAACCGTCCGGGCATTGGTGCCTTCACCTCAATAATGTATCCGACCAAGGAGCCTGAGTCATCGAATAAAAATTCGATACACCGGTCTTCGCAGACGCAACATTCGATGCGCGGTTAATCGAGGTGTGAATTTCCAATCTCCTCGACGAGTCGATCGATCGATTCGTTGCCTGTAAGACAAGCGAGAAGAGAGAAGAAAAAAAATCTGTAACCTCATCGCAAACCGCAATCTGGGATGATGAACTCGTCGGGCAAATCAGTCGCAGCATCGACGACAGCTGTTGCCGACAGCGACGTAGCCGCGCTATCTGTCCCAGCCCATTTCGTCGGCAACGTCACTTCTACCCTGCACCGTTTTGCTTTATCACTCGTTTCAGAATAAAGCCCCGGAGTCAGTGCTAAAACATTCGTGGGTGGAGGGTCCGCGCGCATCTCCGCGAGACGACAACAGCTGACCGTTGTAACCTCACTTTTTCGACCAGCTCGCGTCCGACCGATTCAGTAGAATGCTTTCGCTTCGTTTCACCCACGATTTATAGTTTTCATCGCTACACCCTCCCGTGCGGCGTTCGAGAGATTCGCGACGATTGTCGGGAAAAAACCAGAATTATCGAAGGGCCAAGATGGGCAATCAGTTGGTCGGCATCGCTCCGAGCCAAATATTTCCGGTCGAGCACTATCTGACAGATCACAGTGACTTACTGTTCGATGTCAAGTAAGTCGACAAAAATTCACTCGAAAATGATACATTTTTTTTTTCGTTTTTTTTTTTTTTTTTTTTTTTTTTTTTTCTGAAATTTATACATAGTAATATTTTTTCGTAATTTTTTTTCCAACAACCAAAATTTGCAGCTTGGGAAGCACGAGATTTTTCAAGGTTGCGAGAGCGCGCAGCCAGGAGGGTCTCATAGTCGTTAAGGTCTTTGCCATACACGATCCTACCCTGCCGCTTTCCACGTACAAAGACAAACTGGAGGAGATCCGATCCAAATTGTCATCGGCCGTGAACTGTCTGCCTTTTCAACGAACCATAGTGAGTACTTGGGCGACGAGCCGGGGAGATTGATTTGTTTAATTTATTATCTGTTTTCTTGTCCAGCTCGCCGAGAAAGCTGGCTTCATCATGAGAGAGTACGTGAAGTATTCACTGTACGACAGAATTAGCACCAGGCCTTTTCTCTCCACCATAGAAAAAAAATGGATCACTTTTCAAGTTCTCTATGCGCTTCATCAAGCACACAAGGTTGGTTTCCATTATGCGATTCGTGGGATAGTTTTGGTGTGGTGGAAATTTTATTCTCTGTTTATTGTTTCAGTTCGGTGTCTGCCACGGCGACATAAAACTGGAGAATATTATGATAACCAGCTGGAATTGGGTTCTTCTCACTGATTTTGCAAGCTTCAAACCTACCTACTTGCCCGAGGACAATCCGGCCGATTTTTCATATTTTTTCGATACGTCTAGAAGAAGGTAACAATTTGCTTGTGACCCTGAAGACATCTGCATGACATCAAATTTCATTTGGCAAGTCTCTATCAATGCATGGCTTTACGAAGTAAAGAAAAATGTCCACGTGTAGAATTTTATTCTCAAGTGAATTTCCCTGAGCGGAGTTCGTGCGACGCAAAATACAACCGTTATAACTTGATGAAATTTAGTTTCATGCAGATATTTTAAAGGTCATATTTGCTTCGTGCACTAAATAAGATTTGTACATTTAAGCAAATATTTCTCGGCCCTGAGCGTCTACAATTTTTACATTGTAATAAAAGAAATGCACGTTTACCTAAAAAAAAATTGTGAAATCAACGAGACAAGAAATAGGGAACGATTGCGCACGAGACATCCTTGTGAAATGTAGAAACCTTTTTTATCGTGCATGAATCGCCATGCAATATTTTTGAGCTTGAGCACGCTTTTTTTTATATCTCGGTACAAACACGATTGTTTTTTTCGCAGGACGTGCTACATTGCTCCCGAGCGATTCGTCAAGACGCTGTCCTCGGAGTTGAGCAACACGATGCTCCTGCCGGAGCAGGAACTGAAGACCGGAGATTTGCACCCGTCGATGGATATTTTTTCGGCAGGGTGCGCTCTGACGGAGCTCTACAACGAGGGTCATCCACCGTTCGATTTCTCGCAATTATTGGGTCAGTGAACATTTACAAATCGTAGAAAGAAACGATGCTTTATTATAATCACATGCATAAAATCTGTTATTTATTTATTTATTCATTTGACCCTTCATGTACCGAATCCTTGTTCAACGAGGACTGACAATTTGCCAAACGGAACTTTCGACCGATTAGAGTAACAAGTTAATGTGCTAAAAAAAATTCTAAAAATTTACAGACGTACCTTGAAGTGTTTTTTTTACACCGAAGAAAATTGATTGCGAATATCTGTATCATTTTTGTGCTTAAAAGAAGGCATGGTAGTTTGCGATCGGCAAAAAGTCCCTGGTACTTGAACGGTTAACGGCGACAACTCCCTTCGTACATTTGATCTACACGTATAACATTGGTATAGATATAATATCATAGATGTAATATTATAAATTGCAGCCTACAGAAACAGCGAGTACTCGGCGAGCAAGCATCTCGACAAGATCGACGACCCGGGTATACAAGAATTATTGGCATCGATGTTGGAGAAAAATCCGTCTAATCGTAAGAGCGCCGAGATTTATCTGTCCCAAGCGAGGGGTAAAGTATTTCCCGAGTACTTTTACTCCTTTCTGCAGTCGTACATGCTTATATTTTCGGCTGCGCCGATACTGTCGCCCGACGAGAAGATAAATCGTCTGAAGAACGACATCGGCAATATAATAAATATACTAAGAGCCGAGGAGAACGTCAGCAGGAAGAGCAGCAGCGAGGCGGACAAGACTGATAGCGTGAAAAATAGTATCGACAATACAAACGCCGAAGCGAGCAAGGACGATTCGGGACAGAGCGAGGATAACACGATAGTCGAGATGGACAGCGATCAGAGCTCGGAGAAATGTGATTCGCACAATCCCGACATGAAAGACAGTTCGAAGCTCTCGATGCAGGGCAGCGACGCCAAGGACGAGAGCATGACGGTTCAGGAGGAACAACGCCGCGAGAGTCTCGCCGGAGACGAGCACACCGGCGACAAAGCCAAAATCGACGACGACCCGGAATCTGAATCGTCTGAGAAACTCGACGGTCTCATTATAATAACGCAGCTAGTTACGTCTTGTATTCGAGGACTTCATCATTCTCAATCTAAGCTACAGAGTCTCGAAATTTTACTTGAATTAGCCGAGAACACGTCTGACGAAACGATCCTCGATAGAATACTGCCTTACATCGTGAGTATGTAACGGTAGATTGTTAAATTAATTTGTATGGAATTTAATGTACCGGACTGGAAGTTTTTATGCAAAAACTGGTATATTAAATTCCTAGTACAAGTATCATGAAGATTAAGGTAGCTATGCATGGCACACTAGTCAAATGAGTGCTACATTTTTACAATTGTTTATCCAAAATTGTATGCATTTGTGGACAGTGAAGGAGATTAATTTGTATTATTTGCATGTGTGCTTGACCAAGATAAATATTAATCACGATGATCTTCTAAGAGCAACAACTGGTAAATGCAAATTTCCATGATAGTAAGTTTTTGTTGCGTTTTTTTCAAATTAATATCCGTATTTTTAAACCGATTGTAATGTACAACGGCTCATTTTGTTTCTTGAACTTTGCTTTACGAATTCGTCATGTAGATTTTTCGTACGTTTGACCGTTTGACAAATACGGCCCATTGTCTAACCGGTAAATTTTTTCCTCATAAACAAATTGGGGTCATTTTTTAAACGTTCAAAACTATTTACAAAAATCTACTTGTTGAATTCTTAGAGCAACGTTTGAAGGACAAGATGAGCCATGGTACATTAAAATCGCTTGAGAAAACTCGTCTTCTTTGAAAAGACTCAATGAAAATGTATCGTTGGGGGAATTTGCATTTATCAGTTTATGTGTTTGCAAAAGCATCGTTATCAATAGTGACTGCACACGACTTTAAATAAACAAATGTAAATATGTGGCACACGTTTGACTAATGTGATTTACTTTAAAAACTTGGGAAACACTTTACTTTTAATAATATACTTAAAGTTTACTACAAAAGTCCTTTGATTTCCATAATTTACTTTAATTGCACTGCAATTAATTCCATTAATTATTCATTACAATTATACCATAAATTTAATACACCAGTTTCTGCATAAAAACTTCTAGTCCCGTGCATTAAATGTACAATTTTTTTAACAGTGGTATAGTGATTTATGCGACGAGTAGATCTAAAAAAAATAACAATTTCTCGTTCCAGTTCCATTTGGTTCACGACCCGGCGCCTCGGGTTCGCGTGTCCGCTATACATACTCTAACGAAATGCCTCTATCTCGTAAAATCCATACCGCCGACCGACGTAAACATATTTCCCGAATACATACTTCCCGGTTTGGGTCATCTGACGCAAGACGAGGCGGTAATAGTCAGAGCCGCTTACGCGGAGAACATTGCGCATCTGGCGCACATAGCGCTGCGCTACCTGGAGAACGCTCATATATCAAACCTGGCTAACAAGGAAGGGCCTAAACCGAGTTACGACAGCGAACTCCAAACTTTGCACGAGATGGTAAATATTAAAGAAACCGAGATTCTGATCGACCTCTGCCCCGAGGCAAACACACTTTCACATCTCGTGTTCATACTTTTTTTTTCATCACGATTTAGGTACAGCAATCCGTGTCGATGCTGCTGACGGATTCTCAGAATCTCGTGAAGCAAACCTTGATGGAAAACGGCATTAACAAGCTGTGCGTCTTCTTCGGCAAACAAAAGGCGAACGACGTGTTGCTCAGTCACGTAATAACTTTCCTAAACGACAAGGAGGACAAGCAGCTGCGAGGATCCTTTTTCGAGTGTATAGTCGGCGTGGCGGCTTACGTCGGTTGGCACAGTAGCCCGATTCTCGTGCCTCTTCTTCAACAGGGTCTCACCGATCCCGAAGAATTCGTTACCAAAAAGGCGATAAACGCAATGGCGACACTTACGGAACTTGGCCTATTACACAAATCCGCCCTGTATCAGCTGCTCTCGGAAACCGTTGTCTTTCTAGTAATTCAAATTTATTCTCTAATATTAATATTCTTGAATGTGAAACTTACTTTGCACTTTTTTTCAAAGCTTAGATAGCACTTAACGATACAAACCTAATAGCGACATGTACTTGGAATAAGTACTTGATAAATACTTTAAGTACAAGAAGTACTTGATATTTTAAGTCCAAAAAGTATTTGATACATTGTACTTTGTACTTGAAGTATTTGTCGGTACTTTGCCCCGCTCTGTTATCGTCAAGAACACTTGAGACGATAATTTATTATTCTTGGCCGCAGGTTCATCCAAATTTGTGGATCAGGCACGCGACGGTAGGTTTCGTTTCCGCCTCGGCGAGAACGTTGAACCTGGTCGACGTTCAGTGTAAGGTTCAAACGCTCATCAATCCTTATCTTAAACACTCGTTGATACAAATCGAAAAAGAGGTGTTACTCTTGGAGGCTTTGGTGCCTCCGATACCACGCGCGGTGTACGACTCGCTCGTGAAGTACAACGACATCGAGGAATTGTTTCGGGTACTCGAGGAGAGAAGAGACGCGAGAGTCAAAGCGATCGCCGGTATCGTGCCACAGTACAACGACACCAGTACATCGCTGAGAAACGTAAGCTCGATGTGATTATTTTTTCAGCACACAAACCTATCGCCGTCGATGTATGTAATAAGTTGTCTTGGTTTTTTTTATTCATTTAAATTTTTTACTATTTTTCTAGCTATTTCGAAGACTCAGCTCGGACTCGATGACGGAAACGGTCGAAAATCATTTGCTAGTTATGAAGCCGCATCTGATAAAGATAAACAAATACAATCGCTCGTCAGGGGACGGCAAGCAGAGCGCGAGCAGATCGGCGATCGATGGAAAGCTCGAATTGAACAGTATGAAAGATAAGATACGTCATCACATCGTCGTTCTGTATCCGGATACCAAAGGCGATTTGGGGGTTCCCGGATACAAGAAGATGGACAGAAGAACTTCGGACACCGCCGCTACTTACGCAACGATGAATCAGGAGTGGCGAACTATGTTCGCCGCTCACGACAACGCTCAGGTAATGAAAAACGATTTATTTTCTTCAACGAGTATAAACACACCCAGCATGGAAATATTTAAAGAATTGAAAATATCTTTTCAATATTAAAGAATGTTTGTGAAATGTTTTAAAAACATTTTATAAATATTTTTTGGCCGCTCGTTAATATCACATTGAAATGTTTCAGAAATGTTTTTTGAACGTTTCAGCCAAATGTGAAATATTGCATCACCAATCCAAATTTGCACACTTGGACCATTAGTTGAAGTATTTCGGCGAAACATGAAATTAAAAATATTTCAAAACATTTTATCACCATGTTTCAGAAATATTTTAAAAACGTTTCGTTGGGAATATCATATCATATATTATTTTCATATACTTCAGAAATATTTCGTAAGATTTGAAAGATCGAAAATATTTCTAAAATGATTTCAAAATATTTCGTGCTATATGGGAAGCCTAACATCTCCGAACTTTCAGCAGACGATCGTAAAGATGTCGGACATGACCGGAAGCAGCGGAAGTCCGAGTCCGAGCATTCACGGCGGCGACATTCATCTCTCGCCGCAGCACAGCCTCGCCGACACGAACAGCATAAATGATCACTCGATTCACGAGCGTTCGTACATTCAGTGTTAGTCGACACAGGATTATTCTTTAAAATCGATCATGCGAATATAATATAAATTGAATGTATTCATTCGTTTTTCAGACAGATGCGCCCCGTGCAGATTAGAATTAAGGCAATTGACATACAGAAAGCAGGAGCAGCACGCCGCGGCTCTGCGAGCTCAGCACTGGGCCGACAATATTGCGTGGCACGCTGGTAAATATACACGATTAACCCGTATGGTATGAACGAAGAAAAATGCCTGGTCTTTAATCGAAGGTATTCAATTGCTTTAGCTTCGTCCGCTCGTATTTATTATTATATTTATAGTCTCCCCGCTATTTTGTAGTTTCATTCCAGTGTTAAATGTGTTAAGGGGAAGTGAAATATCGCGGTCAGTAATGAAAACTGTAATGAACCTTTCTCAAGGGTGCTAATTTTTTTGAGGAAAAAGCGAATTCGATGCGCACGGTAATTTCGCATTGGACCGAATTCATCTTTTTCTAAAAAAAATTAGCACCATTGAATAAAGTTATTTTGAAAATTGTAACTATCTCTCTCACATAAACTCATTCATTCATTCATTCATTCACACTCATGGCCACGTCGCGTGACTGTCACTTCACCTTAAATATGTTTTATGCGAATATTATCGTTATGGTGGTTTATGCGCTTTTGGCATTGCCTCTGTATTCTGATCTCATTTGTATTTAGAGTTGGCTCTCAGGGGACGCTGTCCTAAAGCTTCATAGTCAATCAATAATAATAATAATAATCTTCCGGCGTGCATGCCGCCCAACAGGTACGAGACTTTTGCCAAGCGGATGGAGACCGCGCGGTGTACCCGTGGCTCATCTTCACGAGCATAGAGCCGCGGTGAATCGTTTGGTTTCCATCCCGGACTCCGGACTCTTCGCCAGCAGCGCGGCCGACGGCTGTGTGAGAATTTGGGACGCGAGTAAAATGGAGGGAAGAAACATTGCCAACCGTTCGAGGCAAACCTACGTCCACAGGGGAGGGCCACTGGTGGGCCTCGCCGTTTGCGAACAGGGTCAATCATTGGCGAGTTCAGCTAGTCAGTCGGGCTCGGTTTTCGTACTTCGAATAGAACCGAATTCCAGTAAAATGAACGTTCTCTATTCGAGACAACTGGATTTGCAGGTAAAATTTAAAAAATTCACCGCAACGGTACGAAACTTTAAAGACACAGTGGGCGACTGCGTAAGTTGTATAGTCGACAAGCAAGCCCATTAAGCCCGACCAGATAAGTTGCATTTTCCACTAACTAATTTAAGGGCTTACGTCACAGTGTATGGGTAAAAACGCATACATATTTCGTGATATACGCTTGGTTGCTTTAATTTGTTTGGGGTGGAAGGAGGATATATTAAAGAATTTAGGAATTCATTTGGAAATTTTTCATACAATTTTATTGTTATTATGTATTCTTTTTTTTTTGTTCGGCGTACATAATTTTTTTGGAAGTTCCTTTGCGATGTCCCTGATTTCAACTCGTCATTTTATCACAAGCAAAAAATGTGAATAGTTTCTTAACAAATTATATATAACGCGGGCCTTGACGAGGGGAAAAAATAAAATAAAAATTGGCGAAATAACGACCATTCGAAAAAGGTCGATTTTTACCCATTTTTCAACACTGAATCATTTATCATTATTTTTTTATGTGAGACGGGCACTGACTAAACAATCTGTTGAAGTATATCGGTATAAATTTTAATAAAAATCCATCAAGCCATTTTTGAGATATCGGGAATACCGATCTTAAAAATTACGTTTTGAGAAAAACGCGTTCAAAGTTCGGCCGTGCCGCTGCTCGAGGGCTCCGCCACTTTCCACATAACGGTCTCTAACTTTCGTAATTCGTTGAATTTCGACATAAAAATTTAACAGAATATTCTTCACGCTATAAACTATTAGAAAAAATTTTAGAAATTGTACTGTGGCGTAAGCCGTTAATACCTGTCCACTCTCCGTTTCCACATAAAAACTTAGAGCAGGAACGATTTGATAGGTAGCAAATCGAAGGGGCATTTCGTCTTCGCACCATGCAGGTAGTCACGTACACAGTCAAACACATATATCTGAATTTCTTGGATTTTGTACGATTTCGAGACTTACTCCCAGAAAAGGCCGATCCAACTTATCCGGATATATCTTAAGCGGTTATCTACTGTAGTACAATAGCATAGTAAAATTGCATTTTTGGTTATTTTTTTTTGCAGGAGGAAGGATGCGCTGTAGATATTCAGTACTTGGACTCGGGCTCGCAATCCGTCCTGGTGTACGCTTCGCTGTACGGTTCTCTAGTCGGCTGGGATCTCCGATGTCCGGGGACGACTTGGCGTTTGGAAAATGATCTCAAACACGGTGTGATAACTTCATTCTGTGTGAACAACTATCAGCAGTGGTTGACGCTCGGGACGAGCTCGGGCGTTCACATCTGCTGGGATCTTCGGTTTCAGCTACCGATCAGTAGCATAAAGCATCCGACAGGTAGGCTCGGACGATGCTCTCGGCATATCGTTAATTGGCTGCGAACAACATCCCGCTTTCCATTTCTCTGAAGTAAACGCAGAGTAGCACTTTGTCACATCGCGTGCGAGAAAATTACTGTGCATGTGTGCAGACTCAATATGGTCGTTTTTATAGCACTTGTGTGAAAAAGCGCTTTCCTGCGCATACTTCCCAAAAATGAAAAGCATGATTGTCATTAATTTGTTAGAGCAGATTGTGTGATGGGGCGTAGAAAGCGGTGTTCTCGTATGACTGACTCGTGTGAATGCCGCACTCGCCTTGTGTGGCATTTGCACACTTGTTCCTTCACCGAACAGAACTACTAGAGGTCCAGTAGTGACTACTGAAGGTTCTGCAGTTACTACACATGTAGTTAATACTTCTTGGTAGTTACACCTCCACAATCAGTAGTTATTACTGAGGACGTAGTGATCCCTGCATCAGTCATTATTACTTATAAGTAAAACTACTGAAAACTACAAGCAATTCCCAGTAGTTAACTACCGGGCACTCATAGTAGTTTTGCTTAGTTAACTACTGGAAATAATAGTTTTCAGTAGTCCGGCAATTTAGCACCGTGCAGTCGTTCAGTAGTTTTCAACAGTTCTTTTCGCCAAAGGAATTACCATCCAAATAACTATTCCAACATGCTCGTTCGCATCGACAGGCGCTCGAGTTCGCAAAGTGATAACCCATCCGACCGAACACTCGTGGATAATATCGGCCGTCCAAGGCAACAACGAGATATCCATGTGGAACCTCGAAACGGCTTTTCGACAGATGGTTCTCTGGGCATCGAGCGCACCGCCGCTCAGCCATTCGCAGGAGGGTCACAGCGTTTGTGCCATGCATTCCGGATCCATAGATCGCTCGGGCTTTCTACTGGCCGGCGGTACGGACATGAGATTGCGTTTCTGGGATTTGACCACACCGAACGAATCCTACGTCGCTCTGCCAGCCGCAAACGACGTTATTCTTCCGAACTCTCTGGCTTACGAGTGAGTATTTTTTAGATCGGGTTGATTGTTTTCAACAGCACTCGGCCGAAGAAAAACAGTAATATCGGCGAAGAATATTGCTGGGCACTATTTTTACGTGAGACTATCACGCGACAGCTATTACACATTATTATTATTATTATTATTATTATTATTATTATTATTGTTATTATTATTATTATTATTATTATTATTATTATTATTATTATTATTATTATTATTATT
>JAPYZC010000611.1:0-43848 GCA_030522665.1 Ichneumoninae sp. A BG-2022a | reverse complement strand
GCAATCTGTACCAGCGAGAATTCGTCACCATCAGCGTGAGTTCAGGCCTTACAACCCTGAACTGAAAAACCATCGCGAGTTCCCGGCGTATAGAACAGTCACGAGTACCCGAAAATACACTTAAAAAAATACGGTTCAATCAACTACAGATTCGCGGGCAGGGACGTTCAAATAAATATTTTGTTGGCACAGCTAACATTGGTTAGTTCAACAATTTTTTGGATGATTTCACCAATATATTTTTGAGGCATTAAAATATTTTGTTCGAACGTTTTGTTATTAACTAAAAACGCAATTTTAAAAATTACACGATATTCTGAAAAAATTCATGCGTATTCAGAAAAATTAACTAATCGTTTTCATAAAAAAAAGTTAGGTTGCTGGATACTTTTTTGGGAATTCTTTTTTCGTTAATTTGGTCGTGACATTTTGGAATCGTTATTATGCAAAATCAATCTTTGCAGTACCTTCCTTATCGTTGATTTTTTTCAGATTTTTATCTCATCAAGTGTTTGCAATTTCTCTCTCAATTCTGTCCGAATTCACGTGGGGTCGGACTATCCGCAAGTACTACCTTAAATTTCCAGAGATTGACGGTTTGAAAATCTAATTTTCCGTCCGGAAGTGACGTATTTCGGACACGACATAACTGGAATTTGACGAAATGTCGAGAAGTCGCAAGCCTAAAATCGCACCGTTTTTTGACCCCACGCGACATTTGACATTCGCTCCGGAGCGTTTATCATTGCTATATCAAGAGACTTCTATTATCGCACACGCCACTACCCGGTACTACTACTACACGACAATGTATTTGGTACATTTTTTTTCTTTTACCTTTCACCTCGAAAGGTGCAACGAATTTAGATGCCTTTCTATATATAACATGCGAATGCCTGACAAATCTCCCCGCCATTCACTTGATTACTCCGGATTGAACTAGCTCTTGCAGATGGCGAGTTCAACTCTCTCCGCGCCCCTTTGTCTCCGAGATCCGGCGTCTTCCCTTGCCCGCGATCCAAAAGGTCTTTAGCGACTTCGGTTACGGTACAAAATAAACTCCAAGGTACCCTCGTTGCCTCGAGCTAAGTCGATTTCCATACTCGCAGCTGCTCTTGCCACATCGTGTACTCCGAGCCCTTTTCACCTTTGAGCCCGTTCAACAGAACCCTCCGTCGTCTTTGCCTTCTCCGCAGAAGCATCCGAGCATCGGGGCGAAGCGGTTCGCGTTCTTTGACCCCGATTCCCCCGTGCCACCCTGAGCCGATAGCCAAACCACGCGGATCCCGAGACTTCGCAAAGTCTCGGGATCCGCGCCTCCACCTCCCGACCGGACGAGCGGCTTTTCTCGCCGGCGACGTTCCCCGAGGATCTTCTGATCCGATAAAAAAAGCGGCGTACACAAACACAAAACAAAAAAGAAAGCAATATGACATATTGGTCCATAAAATAATATCGTCGTGTCGTCCTGGAGGGCTCGGAGGGATGATCGATAAATGGTTTGACAAAGCGGAAAGTCGGAGAGAGCTAAAGCGCCCGTCCATCGCCGAGAAATAACACTGATAAAAAAGAAAAAACTTTGGTGCTCGACAGAAATCGGAGAATTCGTTTGAGGCATTTCCAAATATTATCGCAAGAGGGGCCTCCTGTTCCTCCGGGAACAACACACCTATGACCCGGCAAGGAAAATGTTGATGACGACGACGCAACTTTTCCCGAGCCGCAACAGCAGCGTCAGCGTAAGTGCATGAAAACGACAATTCTTTATCCGCTCGGCCGCCAAATACGTATTGAAGCATCAAGTACTGAGTCAGTGCCCACTATTCAAAACTTCAAGAGTTTAGTTCAGAGAAATAACACTAATAAAAAATAAAAAACTTTGGTGCTCGACAGAAATCGGAGAATTCGTTTGAGGCATTTCCAAATATATAAGAGGAGCCTCCTATCCCTACGGGACCAACACACCTATGACCCGGCAAGAAAAATGTTGATGGCGACCACGCAGCTTTTCCCGAGCCGCAAACAGCAGCATCAGCGTAACTGCACAAAAACGACGATTCTTCCGGCTTCTCCGCTCGGCCGGCAAATTAAAATATCTCACATAAATCATGCCGAAAACAATGGCTCGGTCGGTGGGTGGGACAGAATGGAGGGGAGGTTAACATCGCGGTTCTGGGCCAATGGTTACTTAGCCGCATTGCGGGATAGCCCGATTCTCTCGCCCTCTCTTCGTCCCCTGTACATACTTTGGGTATGCAGCACGCTGGGTTGTGTCCCGCTACGGCATTAAAGCTCGTATGGCAAAAGCCAGAAGCCGTCGTACATCCCGCCGTCTGCTCAGCCCTTGGCTTCTGGCGAATCTCTGATTTAGGTATCTCCCGCGTGCTCGCTGGTTCCCTGCCATGCTCGGGAAACACGACCGTTCTTATTGTACCAACACACACTGGTTACGTATAAGCGGTATTGCAAACACCGTAGGAACCGGGCTCCAAACGTCGCGTTCGCCGCGCGAAAGCTATCTTCTTATCTTCAACACATAGCGCCAATTGCTGTTTCTAATGAGTTATACATATATATATTATATACTGTATCTCCATACAACCGTACAACCTGCGCTGCCGCGGCAGCTGCGAATACCTCGCTACCTCTTCCTTTAGGATAATAGTACCCTTCGATAGCGTTTCGGGGAGCAGCACACAAGGTAAGAGCCCCGAGGGCCATTCAAGATGCCCTGACGTTACTCCGCGCAACCGATAAGTAGGCTTCGCAAGCATGTTCCCCGTCAGAGCCTCTCGAGTCGAGTTAACTCCGAACTCCTCGAGCATTTCCCGAAACTCTAATTCCTATTTGGTACGAGCCAAGACGAATGTTCGTCTTTAGATGATATAGTGTATTTCCATAGGAAGACGTTTCCCTCCTCCTTACACCCAATAACAATAGTAATAATAATGAGACGGCTCGACAACTTTTTTAGCCAAAATGTTATGGGGCGTAAAGAAAGTTTATTGCACGAACGATTGATCGCTTCGAAGTCTCGACTATCGAGTGACTCGCGAACATTCCTCGTCTTATTTAATCGTCGACTGGTCGGACAACAAGGCGATAAAAAAAAAGCTGTCGCCGCGAGCTCGTAATTTTGATATCGCCGGGTGGGTTATGGGATTTCCCTGTCGTGCGCGTGCACCTAACCGGTCGTCACGAACGTTCGCTCGCACGTAACAAATACCCGTTGACGTCATGATGAATATAAACTGAAGATTAAAACGTTTTAAGCGTCCGGTAACCACCGGGCATAAGCGCGGCCGGACCGCTCGGTCGAGGATCCCCCAGGAGGTTACACGATTCTCTTTATACCCGACGAAAATACAAACGCGGTAAATGTAATTCACTTTAGTACCCGCTCTCGCTGGCATCATAAATTCAACTCTGATGAGAATGAGCGTGGTGAGCGGTACTCTTGCTCAACCGCTCTCTCGTGTCCCTCCCTCCCCGCCCTTCAATTTGTGGGCGCCCTTTTTTTTTTTAAATCGCTCACGCGCGTTTGCTCATCTCCCTCCGCCCGCAAATGCGCACAGTCAAACGAGCGGAAGGTTCCGTGTCGATCGAACGGTCCGTTGCCCATCATGCGCAGTCAACGCGAAAGCTGCGTTACTGAAAAATGATTTTTTTAAGGGTTGAAATCGCGAGTCATCGATGAGGCGGCCTGCGTATCGGACAGCGGCTTCTCGGATATTATAGTTTGATCCTTCCGACTGCGGGATCGTTAATTGGTCGGGAAGGGATGATTTATCGAGGTGTACCGGCTCGCGAGTTTTCCCCTGCGGAGATGCGCGCTCCTGGCCGAGAGGGCATGAATTAATCGAAAAATGAACTTTAAGCGAGTCTCGTGTCTCGGACGTCGTTTCGCCACCGGGCAAAACAGGAGGGCGTCGACGTCGGGGCTCGCTCGGCTATGTGTTGTACAAGAACTAATTGCCCATCCTAGTTATCTCTGCCGGCCGATCAACCACGCGGCAAACCTGTCTATCACAGTCCAACCTGGCGTACTCTCCCTCATTCGAGCGGGCATCTCGCTTGCGTTCCTCCTGTTGTATATCCTACCTGTGTTGGCCCCGGCGTGTCGTAATTTGCACACCAATGTACCCTCATGGATCCCTCTCGACGTTACATCTGTCAGGCTAATGGACTGGGTTCCGGGCTATCGAGGTCCTACCATCTGCAGCCCGACATCTTTCCAGGGTAATCGCGGGACTCACCGATTCGGGGCCCAATCACCGGGCTTAATATTCGCCGTTGATAAGGCCATGAGATATCCGACTATCGCCAGGTATCGTCCACTATCCAGCCGACTACCCGATACAGGGTGACAGTGGTGGATACGACCTGGTCCTAATCGGAGTGGACCATACTTGACACTTTCACCCTGCACGAGCTTCGAAATGAATTAATTTATGTGGGACCAAGCTCCATAATATCAACTCATTTTCTTTCCTATTTTCGTTCCCATTTTCTTACGCATTTTCTTCCCCATTTTCTTGGGATAATGCTTGGCCTGACTCGAGATTCACAGCTCTCGTCCGCTCCAGTGAAAAAGAACGAGAACGATTTTTGTAAGGAATCGAAAGACGTTCTCGAGAACATTTGGCAAGAGTGGAGTATATGCGCGAGGCAACGACCTTTCGTCTCTTCTGCTGGCACTGATGCGGTTTTCAGCTGACATCTTGGTGACGCAAATCCGGTAGTTTTATCCATACGTATGTGAACCCCACACCTTACTCTATATACCCGGTGCACTGTGTACCACCCGGTACAGTGTCATCTACCGTGCGTATGTATGTAAACGAATTGAAGTGCGGTGCACTCGAAAAATACAAAAATCCGGTGCTATGGCGATGCGAGAGAACGAATGTGATGTTACACGTGGAGCTTACACCCCGACACGGATTGTTCGTGATGGAGGAAAAATAACAATGTTCACTTTTTTGCGTGACGATGCGTGACTCATACGTCAAAAAAAATGTCGCTGGCACGAAATTTACTTACTCGCCCTGTACGCGAACCCTACGAGGTTTAGCGAATTTTTTTCCAGCGGAGTGAGTCAGAGACGGGAAAACAAAAGCAAAAATACACGTGCACTTGTCAAATATAATCTCCCACCAAGTTATATTGGCATCCGATTCGCGACACTGTCGCGGTAGATTAAAAATCTTCTGAAACAGCGTGCGTTATAAATAGGGAAATAAGCTCGGTAGTTAAAAACGAATGTGTCGCTTAACGTAATTAGCATTTGTAATTTTAAGCTGGAGCTTCGCCATCGTGACTAAAGTCGTCTATTCGTAGTTTCCACTCAGGGCTTCCTCATATAGATATCGGGCTGTCGTGTGCCCGACAACTTGGTCGTAAACCGTGTCGGCCGCCACGGAATTTCTCGTTTATTGCAAACGTTGAAATTTCACTGATACTTCCATAAAAGCTATAAATGTACGTGACATCGTCTTGGCCGACCTTATTATTACGACTTCATATTGTCCGAACGATCACTCGGTTTCCCGCTCCGTGGTTCGCTGGCGCATTACCCTTTACTCATTTCCCCAAATATTCTCCAGATTTCAGTCGCTTGCGTTGCGTCATATCACCGAAAGTATCGTGTTTTCAAAAATACATTCGCCGGGCCGAAGGAGTACGACTTCAATTTACGTTTCGTCTGGGAAACTTGTTTTTTCAGTCAGGAGACCGTCAAAGAGTTTTTGGAAGCCTTGATGTTTTCTCCTCGCTTTTTTACTCGCATGCCTTCATGTTTGCAGTTTTCCGTCCATCTCTCCTGTCCTAAATCCCCGTGCGAGTCGCCTCTCACGAGGGGATTTTTATAGCCGGCGCTGCTCTTAATGTTTAATGGCCGCCAGTCCGTCCTCCGAGCGTCGCGCGTCGGTGGAAAAACAAATCTTCTACGAGAATAGAATTATTCACCGGATTTTCCGAGCTTAAGTGCAAACTCTTCGGGATAGTGGGCGGGGGGGTTTGTTGCAAGTCGGTTCAACGTTTAGGATTATCGCCGCTGAGTTGTTCGCCAGCTTGGAAGCCGCCCTTCGGTTTCTATTATTCCGTCTCCTTCAATCGTATATAGTGTTATCGACATCGGTGTAACTCCGCTGATCCTCCGAGTTTCGAGAATCCGCCGACTTGCTGGAACTTCGACTTCGCATGTATATTCGATATTAACCGATTCAGGCAACCCTGTAACGTAGATACAGATGTGAAGTCTCGATCACTGTGCATATATTTTCCTGATTCGAAACTGTCAGGTTGTTGTAAGGGCAGCATTATTCAAGGGCTAACTTGAAAAATACGTTGTACAGATTTGATTTTTTTAGGATGGAATGTGGATATATTAAAGAACAAATAGGCATCTTTTCGTTCAATTTTATTGTTATTATTTATGTTTTTTTATCGGTTGGCGTAATTTTTTTTTTCGAAAGTTCGTTTGCGGTGACCCTGATTTCAACTTGTCATCTTATGTGAAATAAATTTTTTAAATAGTTTCTTAACAAATGATATATAATGCGGTCCTTAACGAGGGGGGAAAAACTGGCAAAATGGCAATTATTTTAAAAAAATCGATTTTTACTCATTGTTTTACACATCGAAACATTAAAAAAATAATTTTATGTTCTATTTTTTAAGTATGACAATTTGTTTTAATTTTTTATGATTTAATGAGAAGTAAATCCGTAGACAATGTTATAAAAATCCATCAAGCCGTTTTTCAGACATCAGGGCCAGCGGTTTTGAAAATCACCTTTCGAGAAAAACGCGTTTAAAGTTCGGCCGCGCTGCTGCTCGAGCACTCCGCCACTTCCCGCACAACGGTCTGTAACTTTCGTAATTCGATGAATTCCGACATAAAAATTCAACCGAATATTCTTGACACTATAAACCAGCAAAAAAAAAAAAAATTCGACATTTTGTTGTGGCGTAAGCCCTTAAAATAAAGAATTACCGGTAAGTCAGCCTGACAATGTGTCTTCAACAAATACATAAAAAAAAGTAAGGATTCACCGCATAAATGCAGTGAACAGCCAGATCAATGAATTGCAAAGGAAACTCAGCAAATTGCAGGGTTTCTTAGTTCCGAGCTCACCGATTCTCAGTTCCAACTCTGCTTCCACAGTCCGATATAGATTTTCGCGAGTTATTAATTTTTCAGAGTACTCGCATTGCGATTCGATGACCTCCCTCCGCCCGTCCCCCTTCGAGTCTGCCCTTCCCCGCGTCTGCTGCATCGGACGGGATCTCGGAACCACGAGACAACTTTCCGCTCTTCCTCGGGCAGCTTTCTCTTCAGTCAAGACATCAAGTATCCCCGGTATTCGAGCATCGCGGCTTGTCGTCACAATGGCTCCAGGCGCAAAGATGTTTATAAACTAGAGCAATTAATTGTGAGGGAATACACCGCGGCCGACGAGCCCCTTTTCTATAGTATTATACAATGACTTCATACTGGAAATTCCCCGGTGGCCGAGTTCTCCCCGTTGGTCCCCTGCCCTGCATCGTCGCATGCCACGAATATCTGGTAGCCCGTGAATCGCGCAAGACTGCCCGCAGCGTCTTTTGGAATGCGGGACCAAAGGAAGGAGATCGTTGAGGTCCACCCGTCCTCGGATACCACCCCCAGATACCACCCACCTATGGTCTCCGCAGACACGAATATCACCAACGTCCGGTTTCTCCGTTCATCTATGAATCCTATATAGATACGGGTTCATGTACGGATAGCCGAACATGAACGGCCAAGATTTAAGAAGTCCGGAGTGTGCCTCGTCAATACCCGATGCAATAACCCGAGTATGAGCGCAAAACTTAATACTCCAATGATTCCAGTAAAACTTCTATACTTCTTCCAGCGAGAGACTCGATTCCCCCCCCCCCCCCCCAGTCGCCATCAGTCTCCAGGCTCGCGAAACTTCAAGCTTCATAAACAAGATCCCGAAGAAAAATTGCTTTGTAAATGTAATTCCAGTGTAAAGCGGCGAACTCGAAGATGTCCGTGTGTGTTGGACGCTCGTGAGGTATAGTCGAGAAAAAAAGAGGAGACGAGTCGGGTTTTCTGGTAATACAGAACGATAAATGTCATTCCGATGCCCGGATTCGCGGACGTACCGAAAAGCGTGCGGAATTGTGAAGGTGGGAGGGACGGGATTTTCTCCGCGGAGGAAGGCTGGCACGGAACGTATGTTCGCTTTTCCTAATCGGATGTTCTACCGGCTTTCCACGGATAATAGCCGAGAGAACGAGCGGATTGCGAGCGAGGGGACACAGACGCTCGCACAGACACGTTGGGAGGGACAGAAATGTAGAAAGAGTGAGAGCGGAGTTTCGCCTGTGGTGGTCTTTATCCTATCGGATCGATAACTTCGTTCGATCCTCGTCGACGAGGGGCGCGCACACACAGAGATACCTTGATTCCTTGTACGAGAGTGCGACATACCTATCCATACACCCCCGGACGAATTGCCGCGGACGATCGAGCCCTTCCCTCGCACATCCGTGACGCAGACCTGTCCTCCCGAAGATTAGGCTGACGCTGCGAGACAGCCCGAAGGATTACTCGCGGCTCTGCCGCAGCGTCGAAAAGTTTCGCAAACATTCATTCGCATTAATTTTATCATTGCTCTCTTCCATCTGTCCGTTACCTTCCTTCGTCGCGGCTTCAACATATCCGTAGATTCATCGATACAATATCGATACCGCGGAATCTCGCCGGGAGCTTCCATCGGGACGGTCTCTCGAAGCGTCCCAACGAAACGGAGCTTCCAGGTTTCCGTTTATATCGTCACCCCGATATAAACATCTTCCGCGGTCAGCGCATTGACGAAAGGAGGAAGACCCTTCGGTAATATTTTGATTAAAAAAAAGAAACACCTCCGGCACCCCTCACCATTCTTCGCAGTAATCTCCCGATGCAGAACAAAAATAATATCTCCCCCCCCTAAAGCGCCGTATTCTCTTTATCTATAAGAGATGGAATAGTCGTTAACGGTAATTAATGCGAAGCGTTGTTTTTTCTGCGACAAAGAGTATCTTAATCCCGGTGCTCAGCGAGCCCGCCTGGAGCCAGTTCGCCATTGTTATCGAAGGTATAATGTTCTCTCCTTGCGAGAATCCCCACGCGAGGTAGCGGGAACGAGACAGTGAGAGACGATGGACGGCGGGTGCGAGAGGTACGGAAAGCGGATAGAGAGACACGATCTGCTTGCTTTGTGATGTCCGTGGCCCCTTTGTCTCCTCGTTAAAACTAAATGGAGCCGGTCGGGTCGCCGGGTCGAGTATTAGCTTTGCACCATTGCTGGGCGCGAGTGAGTGGCCGCATCAAGCTCCGGAGCAATGGGGGGAATCAGAGAGCGCGGTGCTTGCGTTCGTCTGGTCGTCACCCCTGGCGGTCACCGTCCTTACCCCACTCGACTTCCCATTCGTTACCGAGCTACATCCCTCGCGCTACACCCCACTGGCTCACGGCGAGGGATCCTACGAAGGTAACGCGCGAGTGACGTATTTCGGTGACCCACATGTGAAAATTAGCCTTGACCAGCGCACATAGATAAGCGTGTTCTATACGCCGGAAACTCGCGATGGTTTTTCAGTTCAGGGTTGTGAGGCCTGAACTCACGCTGATGGTGACGAATTCTCGCTGGTACAGATTGCCGTTAGGGACCTTAATCACCAACGATCGTTATCTTTATTATTGTGGAGATGATGGTGAAACTTTGTTAAAACGCAAATATTTATTTACTGACAAACACAACAAATATTTACACTGTTGCACGTAAAACGGATTAACTAAAAACAAAGTTCGATATTGAATAGTGTGAGATGATTACACTTTAGTGGAGTCCGCGGTAACGCGCGGTTTGGTACTGGTTTCCAAGATGCGACCGTTCGTTGCCGCTGAAGTTCTTAGATTAAATTTGAAAGATTGTTGGATGGCTGAAGTAAAAAAGATGGGAGGGTCTTAGATATTCGGAGAGTAGTATTACCTTTTCGTGACTCTTTTTGATTTCGAAGGATTATTTTTATGCAGAAAAAACCCCGGCTGTTTCGCAGATGTTTTATTACTACTGTTCGCGGAAAACCCCGACTAATTTTATTTTTGATTTTAAAGAATAGAATATTTGTCTCATGAGACGAAACAAAGCGCCCGATCAATGGCGGAGGAAGTGTACTCGTTGCGAGGCGCATCCTTGAGGCCTCGCGGCTCGGACACACCCTATAAGTTTCCACGACGGATGGTTTATCATCCCCTTTAGTTGTGCCTACATTTTTTTCGAACGACCCTACGACGATTCGAGGAAGTTGTTTCACAAGGAGAGCATCCGTCGATTCACGTGTTGGCAAAAGTTTCCCAACAGAAAAACCTGTTCCCTCTTTCCGTTTCACCGTCGAGGAACAATATAGCGAGGAGAGATCGCGATATCGCGACGGGGAATGGGATTGTACGCAGTACAAAACAATGTCAACCTTCGATTCGGCGAGGCGCCGCCGTAACCGGTGGCCACGTCGGAACCAGGGATCGCACGGGAGTGAGAGAGCGGAGAGCGCCCGAGGACGGGGGGAATTGTATGAGGATGGCCCAAGAAGACGACGCGACTACGACAACGGGGCATTGTCTCAAGCGTCGGCGACCGCGAGACCCGCCCACGTCAGCGGACTCTCGGACTCGAAATGGTCTTTCGAATGGAGAGGAGAGGCAGGGAAGATAGGAAGAAAACGAAGGAGAAAGAGAGACGGGGAGAATCGTTGGCCGACACCCTCGAGGCGATTCACCCGGTTCGTCCTGCCGGGGCTACCTCGACGCTCCGGCTCTCGCTTCTTAGGAGTCGATCCACCGAGAATCATCTCGGGCTTCTGCGAAAGCTCTCCCAGCCTCGTCTCCACCGAGGTAAAAAGGCGAAGGTCGCCTGTCTGTCGCACGGCACTTTGGCCACCGATCGCGGAGACGAGACAAGAGCGAGAGAGCCGGAGCATGAGAATGAGCTTTGCACACTCTTCGCCCAACCGAAGAGAGCGCGGCGCGGATAACATTAAGGATGCAGAGTGGCCTTATCGGGGGTAGGGAGAGAAGGCTATATCGGCGGGGACGATCAGCGAGCCCCCTTTGCCGTTCTCGAAGTAAGCGAAAGAGAGCCCACTGCACGTCTTCGCCCTGGTTGACGCCGCATGGAAATCGAGTTTCCAAGTCGTTCTCGAGGCTCCCTGTGCACCGTGAAAAATACACTGGTCACACTCAAGCCGGCTGATTCGCGCCGCTATCTCCTGCGCCAGACACATACCCGTACAGTGTGGAATTTTATCGAGTAACGTGGAAACTCAAATTCTGCGGAATCACGGCGATGGCTGAAGTTGCGAGACGATGAAGGCGTCCTTTCCAAAGGCTCCGTTCATCCTTCTTATCGCACCCAGGAAAATAATTTATTCGGCGGCCACCGTTTATTGCGTTTAAGTAAAATATTTATTCGACTTAAATAAATATCTATTTAATTTAAGCAACTATTTACTTAATTAAAATAAATATTCATTTATATCAAATAAAGATTTTACTTAAACCAAATAAACGGTCGCCGTCAAATAAATTATTTTTCTGGGTGCGCCTGTAAAAAAACAAAGATTCATTGGACGCGAGAGAATCCTTATGCAGATTGTCATTTGAAGCCTCGTCAACCGCATTCTCATCGATGAAATGCGTTTTATTTAGCGTTTCTATGAGAGCCCTGGGAGAAAAAAGCAGACAATAACGAACTTTCGTCTTATCTCCGACGGAGTGGCAGCGAGAATTAACAAATTCATGGATTTTACGGGCTGGAGTACACGTCAGTAACCACCGAGGTACCTTCTTGCCTTCTCCGTTTTCCATGCAAATTCGGTGGCAAATAAGGGAAATCCACGGAGAGGGAAGCAGCCCTCGCGATCTGTGCGCTGCCTAAGATGCTCGTCGAATCCGGAACTTCAAGGACAAAGAAGGAACGAGCAAGGGGGTGGGGGGGTTTCATGCAATTTCACGCTTTCAGGGGCCTCATTCACTTCATTGGTTGCTCTGAAGAGTTACGACTCGGGCGAGGGGGCTGGGGAAGTGCGGGCGGGGGAGGCTGCCGTAGAGGCAGAGAATACCACCGAGGCGCTTGTTTTTAATTTACTCCGTTGTTAATGTTTCGGAGAGAGATGGTTCGACGTTACAACCGGCAGTTCTTTCTTCCTACACAACCAAGAATTCAATAGGAACCGCGCCAGCACGGTTTAACTCGCTTTGCGGTTCGCCTGAAAAGTTTTTCCACCCCGTTCCGTGCACGAAAGAATTATTCTCTGGCCCTGTCGAGTCGCTCCGCGGGTTCTCGGACAGGGCTTCCACTAACCTTTTCTATACCTTTTTTCACCGGTTTTTTTTTTATTTTTATTTCTACATTTTTCTCTTTCACTATAATACAATAAACGATTCTAGAGAGCGCCTGACATTAAATCAGCATTGTTGATCGGAGACACGACGCTCCGAATTAGTTTCCGAGTGTTCAAATTTACCCCGAGTCTTATTCGCAATGTATAATCGGATTAATTTCGATGAATCAACGTTTTAATCGAATGACGAACGAGTTTCGTGAATGCGGTAATTAATACAGAGCATATAAGTATTTATTGACTCCATTCAATTGACATCGATAATTAAATGCCTTTCGGCCGTGTTCCGGGAACGGGAAGCGTGTACACACATTATATCCAATGTATCGATGCGAGTGAAAATATTTGAAGAGTTAATGCCCGGATATTCTCAAGTTTAAATATAATCCTCCGTCGTTCGGAGCACGAGCTCTCTCCGCTCGTCGAGTTATCTTTTCAACATAGCAGGACAGAATTGAGCGCATCGAGAGAGAATTCCCTCTCGCTCGGAGCAATGGACCCCTTCCATATTTGCAATCGGCTTATGCAAACTTAATCGCCGCTATTGCGCTCCGCGTATACGTAAATATAAACGCGGCGGTTACGCGTATTTGTTAAATTCCTCGTACGTTTCGCCCGGTGGGTCGCGTATGCGTTTATTCGCTCGACAAGTACGCAAGATTCATTAGCGAAGGGTACACTTTAATTGCATTTATCTATCGGGGAACACTCCTCCGGTCGGGAGGACGGGAGCTCGGTATCTGAAAAGGGACTGCGCTTTGTATTTATTTTTTTTTTACTTTCAAGTCCATCTCCCCTTTTCGTTGATAAGGCAGAAAGAAGCTAAACGGAAATGTACTCCCGAAGTGCTCAGGGAAAGAAAAAAAAATTACCCGGAGCACGGAGCGTTCCATTACCCTGCCGATATGATTTACCGCTACGTCGAAACTTTCTCGATATAGATTTATCAACTTTTCTCGCACAACCCCGATCGGCGATGCCGCGGGACAGTGTAATTATTCCCTCCCCATCGAAACGATTTTCGATATTTCTCTCGCCGCAACGAGCTCTCAAAACCTTATCAGCAAAATCGTCGATATCGCCGAAGTGACCGTCGGGATCGACTTTTGCGACGTCCGCGTTGCGCAGTTTCCGCGGTTTCCGCGTGGGGCCGTCTCGAGGGATGGTCGCGAGTCGCGGGACAACGCGAAAAGTTTCTTGCGCCCGTTGATCGCGCGCCGTGCGAAGCTCGCCGACGTTAACGGCAGCAACGGTGGCATCGGCTTTGCATCGCAGCGAGACGAGCCCGGCAGAGACTGGGGAGAGAGCCATAAAGAATGGCGGAGTTCGCGCTGTATGTAGCAAGGGCCTGACCGCTGGGACGAAGAGGCCCTCGCGCGTACGGGGACGGTGCCTTCCCTCAGGAAGGAAACGCCGTGGGAGAGGCGTCGTTGTCGAGGATACCGCCACCTCCGTACTCTCTCGTCCTCATCCCTCTCGGCAGTCGCTCATCCCGCTTGCCCGCTCCTTCCCCGTTCCCACCTCGCGAGCGCATCCGACAAGCCCCTCGGAGAAGTTGGGAAATACGTTCTCCTGTTCACGCCGCGCGCGTCACGAATGCAGCTCCGGCGAGAGCAAGAGCTTTGACTCTGTACGGTACACTCCGGTAACGTTTTGTGCTAGTCTTCCTCCCAGGGTGGCTGCTCTCCCTCGCTCGCAGCGCGCCAAACTTTCCCCGCTGTACGTACACCTCGTGAGGAATGCAGTGACTCTTTGTCTCCGAAGACGGCCCTCCAAATGACGTGGTGCGCGCGTGTTGTGTCGCTTACATAAAGTAATAAACGTCTTACGGTGGAGCACGGCGTGCGGGACCGGAAGTCGATGGGACGGGGAGGATCGAATGGCGGAGTCTGATCGGCGAAGGCTTTTACGAGAGAGAGACTCCGACGTCAACCCTTCCACGGTTCGCCCGACTTCCCAGACGCCTCGGCCCGTCTCACTTTCCCCGTTATTCGCGGCTCTGTCGCCAACGAGCGTGCGAACCTCCGGAGTCCCGAAGGCACTCGCCCGTACGATCCACTTCACACTCACATCGATCGTCCTGCGGTAACCCGGCGCGAACGAGTGCGTCGATCCGTGCTACGTATCGCGAGTGAGCGACATCGTACGACAAGTCAAGCTCGAGTACACCCCGGCGGCACAACACTAAGCCGCAGCGTGCAACAAGTTTTCACAAATTATCGCTCGCTTCCGAGGAATTCTATTCGGGATCGGATGACCATTTTTTTTTTAGACTGTTATCTGTATGGACGTTGTTGCTTCGTACCATATTGTGCGCGAGTCACATTAAGGTAGCAGGGAAGACCGGGGCAAAATGGCTCAGCGGGGCAAAACGGGACAGTGAAAGCAAAACTCAATTTTCCAATGATTTTTGGATGCTCCATTACCACCATCGCCACCATCCAAAAGTTATTGGAGAAGTGCGTTTTGTCTCATTATCCCGTTTTGCCCCGGAGTGCCATTTTGCCCCGCGCTCCCCTACTTGCGGACAGCCTCAACCCACGTCAGTTAAGAGAGAATTGAGAGAGGAATTGCGAACACTTCTCGATGAGATAAAAATCTGAAAAAAATCAAACATATGGAAGGTACTGAAAAGATTGATTTTCCATGATAATAATTACAACATGTTATTAACATATTAACGAAAAAAAAATGCCCAACAAATTACCTGGCAACCTAACTTTTTCAAGAATCAAGGGGGTTCTCCAGCGGTCATCCATCCCAAACTCTGATAGCTATTCCCCTATTACATATTCTAGTTGTTAATTGTGTGGATAGGACCAATAAAAATTCTTGAGCTATTCGTCGTGGTTATATCGTCGAGAGCGGAAAGCGTGATTTTTCGTACGCTCGCTCGTCGCCATCTTTATTGGAACGGACTAAAACGTACACTGTAAAAATAAATTGCAAATTTAATGTACCGGAACTTGAAATTTACTCACATTACTTACATTGATTGAACTTTAATGTACTTTGCTTGTCAAATAAAAGCACCAGCTATTAAAATTACAAATCTTGTGCTTGAAATTTGCAAACATTTTTATGAAAAATACTAATTTTGCTGTAAAAATGCAACGCACACGTGTTTGAAATTTCCGAAGCAGTCTATGTAAAAAAGTTTCCAACACTGTTCATTAATTTTGAAACTAAATTTTTTAAGAGTGTATGCGGTGAGTGGCTCGCCGATAGTTTTTCCGCATGGCTACCAACTCGCGCAATACCAAGCGAATAGCCATCAACACCAGTTTTATTCTGTACGTCTCCGTGAGTTATGCGTAATACTGCGATGCACAACAGTGCTATGAAGAGACGTCATTCCAGACATACATCACCTCTATCTAAAAATAAGATTTTTATATCGGAACTTACGTATTTTCGGTATGCCGTCGCTCCCGGTCGGAAAATGAGATTTTCAAACCGGAAGTGACGTATTACCTACCCGGTAATACGTCACTTCCGGTTTGACATCCCCGAAAATCGAAATTTCCGGTTTTTAAATTCCATAGTCCATAACGAGGGCGCGCTAATATATATCCATATTCCGGCCATACAGAGATCGCATACCTTTTTTACGATTAATACCCTCAATAAAATATTCCAATCAACACTAAATCAAGTATTGACCTGTCAAAATGCAATTTAAAAAAGTAATTATCCGCGCCGAGAGCCGAGTCAACAGTAATTCGATTAGCAGTAAAATTATTAGAGTTAGAGTTAATATTGCAGAGCAGTCAACCGAGGTATTCGTTACACGTACGAACACTTTCTCACCACCGGCTCTTTCGATCTGTGTATGTACAGTATATAGCCTGGGGATAGCCTAGCCTCCCTGCGCGAATCACGAACCTAATCTAGCAAACCGACACGGGAAAGTGAGAACGAATCGAGGCTATTTGAAGGCAGAGCATAGGTAGCAGCAGCGGTCCCGACGCGTACGGGGTTGATCGAGATCGCGGCTCCCTCGTCACTACGTGATCGGGATGTGTGGGTGGGTGGAAAAAAAACTTTAATCAGAGGGACGGGCGATAGGAAAAGGTGAGAGGCAGTGTGGGGCAAAAATTGATGCGATCCGTTCAATATCGAACGGTTGCGGTCCGCGGTGAGATACATAGCCGTGTATTTATTTTCCTTTCAGAAAGTCTCACGACATTGGGTGTATAAAATTTCCGAGCCCAGACGGGAGACGTACCTACTTAAAACGACGACTCGGCAGTCGGGGACTGAACCGGCGATAATAGCTGCGTTTCGTGGGAAACGAAACTGATTCGATTCGCAACCCTGCTTTATTTCATCCCTCGTGATGCTTCGTCGCATCCTCCGAGCGGCGTTTCCCACTGGAACAGCGTTTAACGGTTCCGGAAGAAAAGTCACGAGGCTCAGCGGCGGCCCCTTGCCATCTTTCTTTCCGCTCTCTCCCGTGCTCTATCGATTCTCGCAGCGGGAGGGATGAGAATCGGTCTCATCAATTACGCGTGCAAACGATTTTCCACGAATCGCGGCCGATAGCTGATAGCCCCGGCGGCCGTGCCGCAATGTTCATGCGGCCGGGAGAGACTCGTAATGACACCGGAAACCGGCGATGAGGGGAAAATTCTTAAGGCTATACGAGATCGATGAGAAAAAAAAAAAAAATGTCTCCGTGCAGTTCGGCGAAATTTTAGCCCGAATCAGGATCCCTAAGCTCGCCCCTTCGTCTGGTGATTCGCGGAGTTTCGATCTTCCGGATAATCGAACATTCGCCCAACCCTGTTGTACCGCGTTTCAATGGTTATTCGAGCCGACAGCTCGAATCGCCCGTCGTTCGTGGTAAACGTTATCAAAACCTTCGGGCATTATTCTCGATGATCGGACAGATTTCGATCGCCCATCCCAGGCATGACTATCCGCGTCGAGGCGACGTTATGAAAAAGCACCACAATGCCTGCCTTATTGACAGCTCCGCGGAATCTCGCATCAGCCACGAAACACCGGAAGGGCTAATCCGCGCTGCGCCGTGGGAAAACATCGTCGAACCTTTGCTTCGAAGGATGTATCAGTTTTCCTTCCGTGCATTATTTCTCAAACACACCGTTCAACGCACGTTTCTCAAGCGTCTCGAGAACTGCGAGCCCCGACCGTCGCGAAGCCAAGTTATTTCACTCGAATTCGCGCCCGTGCGACTAAAGCGGCTCCCTCTCTCTCGAGATATAAATTTTTTCGAAAAATATTCCGAAGGCAATTTTCCACCAGGTTGGGCCGAATATTTCTACTCGTTGCCGTTGCCGCCGCTCCTGCTGTCCCAGTGCTCGTTCCTTCTCCGCTGAGAGCCATTATTATTTCCACCAAGCATTATTCACAATGCGCGCATCTGCAACGGAGCTCTCCTGGCCTGTTGTTCGTCCATTACTATACTACTTGCTTCCTTTCTCGGAGCCATCGATTATCGAATTCCATGGAGGAACATGACGTCGACCGTCCCCCTCCTACCTATCCACTTTTTCCTCTGTCTTATTCCCATCGGCAATAAGATATGTAAGTACCGTGGATATCTGTCCGTGTAACGCTTGTGACACATCCTTCGCAGAAACGGAGCTCGAACGATCAAGGTATACATTCTCTTGCAAAAAGACTGACCGGAGCAAAACGGACAATTTTTACCAATTTTTTTCCGGTACATAAAAACGACACGTCCCAATCCATTTTGCCACGCTCTCCCCTGGCAAGTTAATACTCCCAGTTCCCCCGCCACGCCACCCACTTTTCACTGCCGATCGTCCAATATTTTGCTCGTATTTACCGTATGATTTAAATAACGAGCGGACTGGCGTTATGAATATTTCGAATAATTCATCCCCTCTACAAAACCCCTTTTCATCGTTTTGGTAATCCTATTGCAATAATCCCTTCCGCGCTCATCGTCCTACGGCAATGTAAAACAGAATGATCAAAGCATTTAAAAAATATTCTCGCATATGCGCAGGTGCGGCTTTAGAGCCGGGCTGACGTTGGACCAACTATGACCGCCTAAGTTAGAAAGTCGACCCGAGTCTGGCAGCCAAATTAGGCCCGACTACCAGTTATAACGTTGGGATGATAACGTCGGCCCTTCGTTATCAAACGACGTTGCCCCAATGTTGGACGCGTTGAATGGAAAATATTAATCAATTTTTTTTTATCGATCTGTGCGACTTTTAAGTGCTTTTTTTATCATCCTACAATTTCTTTTTTGTAGTTTTTTATCTTCACACATCGAAAACATCAGAATACATTTTTTAATTTTTAAGTCCACGCTCTTACGCACTCGGCTATTCTCACCTTGAAGATTTTTGTTTCAAATCTAATATAAGAGCAGCATGTCTACTGCATCTCTATCTAACATTAACTTAGCAATTGCTTTAAATTGTCTACGTTTTATTATTTGATTTTTGAATTCACACTTTAATTAATAATGTTGATGAAACTTACACTCTCTGCACTGCAGTACTATAGATAAAACTATAGTAAAGGAATCTGGAATAATAAAAAAGGAATCAGCAGTCGCTGAAATAAAAAAAAAATTGCGTTGTTTATTTGGTGTTGGACGTTGGCTGAACGTCGCTAGTAGGTACTGGACTAAAGTCGTTCGACGTCGTGAGCAAACGTCCTCTTGATACCGCCGAACACGCATTATTACGACGACACGCCCGCGTCGGCTCAACTTTGGTAAGCAGCGTTTTGCCAACTATTGAGCCCAACGTTGGAGTGATTGTCAATCGACAGTTTGGCCAATGCTGGGCATTCGTCGAGATCCGATCATCGGCTGCCAACCTGCTAAAAGCACCTGAGTGTGGAATGATGTCGAATTTTCACTCATCCGCACCTGAGTGTGAAATGATGTCAAATTTTCACTCATCCGCACCTGAGTGTGGAATGATGTCAAATTTTCACTCATCCGCAACTGAGTGTGGAATGATGTCAAATTTTCACTCATCCACACCTGAGTGTGGAATGATGTCAAATTTTTACTCATCCGCACCTGAGTGTGGAATGATGTCAAATTTTCACTCATCCGCACCTGAGTATGGAATGATGTCACATTTTCACTCATCCGCACCTGAGCGTTAAATGATGTCAAATTTTTTAAAGACTACCTCATTGGATGATAATTTCTGGAGATAATTTCGGGTGAGACCGTCTCCGAATGACGTTCCGAGAGGTATGACGAGATTATGTCGCAATGAGGAAGGCGGGATCTCGGAGTGTACGGTTGCGATGGCGGCGGGCACGTGAACCAGCTCTAGCGCATGCGAACAACCCTACCGTACCGCCGACAAAGATAGTCGCAGGGGTACGATAGGGGTGCGCGAGCGAGACCGAAGCGCCGACTCGCCGTGGTGTTTCGAGGCTAGGGTGAAGCAACCCCGAAGTCGTTCACCAGTCCGCACCGAGATTCCGGCGCGAAGTGTCGATTGTCGTCGCGGTGTGACAAGTTCGCTAGATGGATGTCGCCGATTCACACTATCATCCCAGCGCTCTACGTCGTCGCGCTCGTCTCAACCCTCGTGGAAGGTCAGTGTGTGAAAATGCTGAAATTTCCTCCTAAAAAAAAACCTACTCTTCGGCTGCTTATTTCACCCGTGTTGACGGCTTTGCGATGAATTTTCACTTACCTGATTCAACGAAGGTACCATGGATTGGCAAAAAAAAATTCCTTAAATGGTCAACACGTTTAATAAAAAGAAAAGAAACCTCGTCCTGCGTTCTGGAAGTTCGAGGACGATGCAGTGTGACACGTGCTGATCCGGAGTCCTGAAACTTTCGTCCAACAATTGTCGCGTTCTCGTTACAAATTCACTTTGTTCGCCCGGTTTTCCGTAAATTTTAGCATACATTTTCGACTTTCATAGTCTCGCACATAATTTCATATATTATGCAGCACTGTTAGATCGGGTGAGGGTGTTTCTCTCCGGCGGGATCATCCGGTCTATCATGTGTGCACCCTTCAAAGTCGTGGCTGTGTGCAATCCATAAAGTTTTCACGTACGAGCTAATAATTAAACGATACGTAGGAGAATCGAGTTTGGAGCTGAGCTCTTATCGATGCAGCATCCGAGTGCTCGGCGCGATTGCTTATCGCCGCGAAGATACCAATTCCCAGGGTCGGGGAGGAACGGCGTACCTGTTCGACAGTTCCTCGGACATCGGGGGGAAGGAAGGTCCGACTCTGATCGATCGTCCACGAGAAAGTTGGTCCGATCTCGCACGGTCCAGGATCGTTTTCAAGTCCTCTTCTGGAAATACGAAATGGGATTAAGTCAGGGAGAAGCGTCGGGTGCAACTGAAAAAGGATAAGGCGGGAGCGGTGAGGCGGAATGGGCAGAGACTTATCCTCGATTGGCTCGGGCCCGTCGATTTATCCGAAGCCGACGTGCGATTATCCCTCGATATCCCGATACATTATTTATCGCTGCTACGGGCACCCCCGCGCGCTACGAGAAACGCCTTGCGAACCTTAGGATTTTAGGAGAGGCCGGGGAGAGCCGAACCGTTAAGTTTCTCTCTATCTGTGAAAAGAAGTTTCTTCGGAAAAATCCCCGACGCGGCTCTTTTTCCTCACCCACACACACACAGACACACACACACGTATGCGCGTTCCACGGATTCACACATGGGCCAACTACCATCCGCGAGGAGGATACGCCGATTTTGTCGGAGGTTTGTTCGGCTCTACCCTCCTGGAATGTTGCTAACACACTTTTGGCATCGTTCACCGCCAAGGGAAAGGCTTTCCACCTCAAGGATCCAGCGATTCCCTCCTGTTCCTACACTCTTCTCTCCCACCTCCCCTTTTTTTTATTCCTTCCACTATCTGGTAAACTCTTCCGCGGCTCTTCGCTCTCTCGGCCTGTAATCTCGCCATTGATCATCGAGAGAAAGCTTCGCCGACGTCGTTACACCCAGTGCGCAAGCTTTCCCTCTGTCCGGCTCTTCCTCTCGCGTTTTCTCTCTCCCATTCGGCTGGCGTTAACTCCTGCAGTGGTAGCACAGTGAGGCAGCGGTAATGGTAGCCGGCGTTGAAACAGCCGGCCGACACGACCGCTCTCCCCAAAAGGGTTGCAAAAGTGCTTACGTAATCTCATTTCCAGCTCGAACATTCAAACGGCCCCTCCGGCCCTCACTGCGTCATGGCGTTCACGTAATATCTCCGGGGGAATTTCCACTGTTCCGGCGCTGTTTCGATTAATTGTACAATACAGACTATCGCTTGGATTGTCGTGGTATTTTTTTTTCAATTACCATTTCCTGTTCGCAAGTTGAAATCCACCGTGCGTCACGACGAGATTTCTGGACGGGGGGGAACGAACTATCCCGGTGATGTTTCGCGTGCGATCAGTCAACTGCATGATTGACTCATCCGAATTGACGTATACTATTGTTCGGTCGATTCCATTGTACTCGAGCGGGCCGGGCCCCTGTCTCGTCGCCTCTCCGAAGCGTAGCAAACGACATTAATATACAGTACGCCGATGAAACGACAGAGGGGTATTTGATTCGGGGAAATCGAATTTGCGATCAGGCTGAGATTTCGTTCATCGATCGGTGTCTGTCCCGTTCCGATGATCCGGGCGGACGGCCGATGTTCGGAATCGAGATCATCGCCCGGATTGCCATGCGACCCGAGCCATCCGGTACATCGTTGGTGGCACGCCGTATCCAACTCTCTCCGTTCGAGTCTGATAATTTACAGGACGGTGTACAGTACTACCCCGCTCGTGCCCGGTTACTCGGACAAAAGAAATTCCCTCAATGCCTGTCCACATGTTCAACGCGCGAAACCCCTGTTCAACAATAGTTCATGAATAATCATTTGATTACATCAAAATTTTCACTTGTTTTCCCACCGCCCTTTTCACGCTCGGATTATATTTTTATGCAAATCATTTTTCACGCTCGACACGAAACGTATGAAAAAACTATTTTTCCTCATCTTTGATCGGGGAGTAGTAAATGCGATTATTCTTGTCTGATGGGAACGAGTGCAAAGCCGTCGGAACGACGTGGCAGGCTTCCGTCTCTGATGGTTCATCTTTAATCGGTTTAATCGGCTACATTTTTTTTTGCCGTTGGACGTGCGCGTAAAACCGTCAAAATCACGCGGAAATTCCAGTCTGAGTGGCCTCGGTGCTTTATTTAACCTCACGACTATGGTCGACAGTGATGGAGAGAAAAGGAGGAGGGCGACTCTTCCTTTTCCCGTGCCGGCAAATGGCAATTCCGCAGTGCGAGCCGTGAACTGCGTCTCGTATTTGCGCTAGCGCCCTGTCATTTCGCTAATCTTTGCCATCGCTGGAACAGCGCACTCCGCCGAGGCAATACTTTATCCCCTTTTGTTTCTTCCCTCAGCGATAGACTCGCCGATTGGTCCGACGCTCTTCCGTGATCTACTGTCGCTCCTCCGTGCACCCAATTTTTTTACCGTGTCTCTGATAATGTTGAAGATAGAACAAAAATGTTATACCGAGCAGAGACCTTCCGGTGACTGGGAAAAAGTCTCGACTGCTTTTCGGCGCTTAGAATTGTCCCCAAAAAATTCCCGCCCCATTTCTACTCCCAAGAGCTTCCAGAAAAATTACGGCAGTCAGTAAGCTTGTGACGTCTATTGCCTCCGTCTTTCCGTCTTCGATTGGCCGGCTCTTTGGCATTTACCGTTCCTCTGTCGCCCCAATCGATTTCTCTTTATCTCCCTTAACTCCGCGCTTTTCCCGCGCGTTTCGAATTGCCGCCGTAAAGTATCAGGACCGCAGGAGAAAGAAACGGTCAAGCCAGATCCGGAATACACAGAGCCCACTCGCCGGAGAGCTCCCTCCGCCGTTTATCCCCCCGTAACGTTTTATTCCCAGCGTGACCACACTCCCTCTTTCATGGCTTGACAAAAACACATGGCTAATAAAATTCGCCCGCTGTGTTCCGAAGCTTGCTCCTCAGACTCACCGCACAGCAGAATTGAGGGCAGCTTGCAGCAGCCAGCATCAGGAACGACACACTCGAACTCCCGTCGTCGTTCACACGTGTGCGGGACATGTAACGGCAGGAATTTTAAAGCCTTACATCAAGGCCCTGACCAGGCCGTGTCAGGGCCGCAGCACGTCCCGATGTAACGCCCAAAATTTCTACCACAGTGATTGGACGCGAAATGCCATCGATTCCTGCGTAGATTCCTCGTTGAAAAAAGTTAACGATCTTCCGATTAGATTGCCCGATGAGGTAGAGCCATGCTTCCGTGGATGGGTGATCGAGCTGAAAGAGAGTTCTACCTTCGGAGTACCTCGGTATAATTTATTACCTCCCCAAAGAAGGTGCGCCCGGTGCGAGACTAACGAAGCCGAACTTACACTGCGAGAGCGCACTATTGTTCCGACCCTTACGCTCACTCTGCGGTTTGGCGCGGCGTGGGGTGTGCATTGCTTTCGAATTATAGGGTACGTTTCGGACGTTCCGGGACGGCGAGAGTACGGCTATTAGAGATGGTAGGACTTCGCGAATGCGAAGTCTACTACGCCGTTATTCTCTCCGTCTATTAAGATCCTCTCGATCGAACTCCCTCCGAACCACGCGTGCTTCGTTCATTATGCCCTATACGTGAACCGTGAGGGTACCGAAAATATATACGCGACCCGCCCGCGGGGCCAAAAACTCGGGGGTCATAGTGTCGTATATACGGAGCCTGTACAGAGTTGTTCGTCGAATTTACGCTAATGCCTCGGCCGCGGAGGGAATGAAACTGGGCGGGCTCGGCATTTCCACGGGTCAATGGCATTTCGACGAATACCACGTTCGGTAGAACCTCCTCGAAGTTGTCTCGAATTCGATGCCAAACTGTACCAGCTCGGGCATTAGGGCTACCCGAAAATCGTGGCGGTGTGAAGCCGAGCGATGGTCTGTAACTGAATACGCGAGAAAGTTTATTCGCTCCCGACTACCCAAATGGCTTCTGCATTAAACAAATTATTTTCAAAAAGTTTCATCTAAAAACAACCAATTCAATGAGCCTCTACCATCCCCATTTTTAGGGGAGACCGGGGCAAAATGGCTCAGCGGGGCAAAACGGGACTGTGAGAGTAAAACTCAATTTTCCAATAATTTTTGGATGGCCAATTTTGTCCTAACGATACATCCAGATTTTTAAACCCGTTTTGTCATTTCAAAGTTATCGGAGAATTGCGTTTTATCTTATTATCCCGTTTTGCCCCGGTGTGCCATTTTGCCCCGCTCTCCCCTAAGTTCCAATTGTAGGCGCCAATTTTTTATTTATTTATTTTTTTGCCCCAAGAACGATCATGCGAGTCCGCATGACGTCGAAGAGTCATCCGGGCAGTGCGTGGCTCAGCCGCGAGGTTTTCCCTCCAACGTGGCGTCCGGCAGCTGCTCTACATAGCTGCGGTATATCGTACCGACGCCGGTAAACGTATTCGCTGTGCCAGATTGCGCTAATTAATGCTAATTGCCCGAACTAATAAATAATAGCATGAATAAACATATTCGTTCCCAGCAGGGATGTCGAGATAAACAAGGACAGTAGGTGAGAGCTCGCAGCGGCAACAGCACGTGGTGTGTTGTTACAGAGGTGAGTTTTCTCTCTCGGCGACACCGAAGCACTCGGCGACCAGCGGGGGTGTACCAGTGCTCGGGAGGTGATCCACTGCTTGTCACCACCGTCCCTATGCTTACTCTCTCCGTCGTTCCCTAGCTATAATACAGTGGGTATTTAGCGAGCGGCGCGCACATATCTGTCCGTGTCCGTTCCTCCCTCTCGCCCGATGTGACCGTACAGACTGAAATATTCATCGATTCCCGACGCAATTAGTGTATCCCACAAAACGAGTAGCGCCTCTCGATTTTACCTCGCTACAAATATCGTCGGCGCCGATGCCGATTCTCTGCCGAATACGCATGAAAGTCCGAACGCAACGCCGATTGCCGATGTGTGTATTAGCGCGCGGCTATGGATAATAAATTGTTCGGCCCGGTAATTAATGGAGACCGAATTAACCGTGCGGAAGGGAGGAGATAATATTGTTTCAATTGTCAATAACAGGAGCATCGGGAACGATAAATAAAGAAAATTATATGGTGAATTCGGCTCTGCGAAATCGGGAGAAAATCGTGATTCCACATCTCGTTGTAATTATCGTCGAACCACCCACGTCGACCCGGAAATTCGGCGGTGGAATCCTCGGTGTACCTGGGAATCCTGCGTGAAATCAATGCGATTCGCCGAAAATTATAATTTACGCACACGCACACACATTTTTTTAAAACTATTTTATACGGGCCCGCATGCCGCGAGTGCGCTATCTCCAGTGCGCTTCGTCAGAGGCTAATGAAATTTCTCATCGATTTTTCCATCCTCCCTCGCGCTCGGGCTATTTTCGTGCTCGTATTTAATCTCGTTCACCGGGGATACACCGCGGACACGAGGTGGAATATTATAACGCACGAGTGTGCCAACACACACGATAATAAAATATTTAGGAAACATAAAAAAAAATTTAACAATTAATCTGTTTTTATTAGTCTGTTTTTTTTCGCGCGCGCTTACTCGGAGCAGTTACGGCCGATAGTGTGCGATTTTCGAGGCGCGCTTTTTTTCTATTATAAAACGGACCGCACTCAACGTTAATCGACGCGAACCCGCCGTTAAACTGCCGCAGGGAGCGTGACAGAACGGGATAACTACTCGCTTCTCCGTTGCGCAATACGTTTGCATACGCGATTCCATGTACGTAAAAAAAAAAGGAAAAACCTATGGGCATCCGACTGCTCCGCGTCGAAACGAGGAATTTTAATTTACCAAAACAATTTTCTCTACTTTTACCGAGGGCTGCATCGTCGATGCGCCGGCGAAAATTCGACGCGACGACTCGCGCCTGGAGCTCGATTATTGTGAATTTCGCAATCCCATGTAGCGTTCGCTTGCCTCTCGTGTACACCTATCGTCGATGTGTGCGGCAAACGAGGAGTCTGAACACACTCGACGTTCGAACGTGAACGGCAAGTGCGGGAATTATCCTTTGCCGTTTCGGCGGCCGTATCGCCACCTCTTCGGGATGTTGCACCGTTATGAATCCAAATTGGTTTTCTTCGCGATTGAATCAGCCTCGGAATGACGCAGCAGAGCCGTTCAGCCTCGAGTCAATGTGCCATTTGATGAAATATTTTTATCGCAATTAAAACCGTGCACGCAGTCAGAGAATTCGGATGGTTATTGCGGCTCCTTGTAACCCTCGTCGAGGTTCCCTCATTTTCGCGGGAAGCGGGCATCGCAAAATGTGAAATATAATTGTCCAACCCCCCTCTCGGCTATGCCGCCCACTTTAGTTGATGAAAAAAGTTTTCGCCGATTACAATATCCGTTGGTTTTTACCGAGCGGGATAGAGCGGAATTATTCGCCGAGCCTCCCGTCGTCCAACGAAAAATAGGATATAATATAAAAGCGTGGATAGTTTCCATCGTGGTTTCGCGATTCCTCGATGGACTTTCCTCTAGGGGACACCGGGGCAAAATGGTATAGCGGGGCAAAACGGGATAATGAGGACAAAACTCAAATTTCCAATGATTTTTGGATGCATCCGGACTTTCAAACCCGTTTTGCCCCACGCACCACCATCGCCACCATCCAAAAGTTATTGGAAACTTGCGTTTTGTCTCATTATCCAGTTTTGCCCTGCTGTGCCATTTTGCCCCGCTCTCCCCTATCTTTTGCCATATTTTTCACACGCGCACAACAGCCAATGTGGAGCCAGCGATATGCCGTTTTTCCAGTTACGGCGGAATCCCACGTGGATAACCGGACGTTCTATTTTTTTTCACCCGGTATCTCCGTGTGTCAAACGGAGAATCAAGATGCACACTCGATGACTGGAGAGCTCCGAGGGGTGGAACGAGATGAGTAAAAGCGAGAGAACGATAACATCGGCTTTAAAAAAAAAGTGTCTACAGAAATATAGGGGTTTGAACAAGCCGCACGTCCGACGGAACTTTTGCGAGCGATAAGGCCACATCGACCTCACTGACCCGGGGCTGCACTCAGTGTCCTCTCACATACGACGCTCGCGCTCTCCTCCCACCTTCCAGCGCTTCCGTCTCGCCACATCCACCCCGTCTCTCTTACATCCTCGGGCTATCTTATTCGGTGACTTTCGCCAATCTGCATCACTCCCGCCAGCGAAAGAGCCACGCTCATCAGCGGTTGTGTGTGTGTTTTCCCCCGGTGCTCGGAGCGCAGGGTGAAACCCGCGCTCGAGGCCCAGGGTTGGGACAAGGAGGAGGACAGGACGAGGTAGTACTTTCGCGTTTGGGTTTCGCAGCGGGTCTCGCGTAAATCGAGCGCGACGAGTATATAGCCTTGTCGGTTATAGATGTGCTACGCGCGGTACGTTTTGTGTGTATAGACGCTTTGCACAACTCGACTCTGTATAATTCTTCACCATCCCCGCGGGGGAGGCGAGAGACGACGTTGGCCGGGCGGGCGGTAGTTTTGCATCTGCAGCGCTCCGCTGCGAGCGAACACGAAGCGGAAAACAGGGTTTCCCTCGGTAGGATATGTGTGTATATACGTGTGTGTATATACACGCATGTATTGTGAACGTTGCGCCGAATGGCGAAGAGCGAGGGCAAAATGGGTTTGTGCACTGTAGTGGTAGCGGAGGTAAAGAGAACCGTGATCGCGGTACGCTGCCACTGCTGTACTGATATAGCTCGCGGTGCCACGAAGGTGCGAGAGTTTCGAGGATGGAGGGTCGGTTGGGCCAGTGGAATTAATCCAGAATAGGTAAGAGCCGAGGAGGATGAGTGTGTAACATCCGCCTGCCGCTGGCAGTCTGTTTCTGGTGCACCCTTGCTCGGTTCGCCGGTACCGTCCTTGGGCCGCTGGTACCGGCAATGCTTGCGCTGTAAAAGCGAGGGTAGTATAGGAAAACCGGACGCAAGGGCGCCTGAGCGGTGTACGGGACGGGCGAAGGATAATGCGCCCACGATAAAACTAAGCCGGCTAACACCAGGATAAAAAGAGACCACCCTCACCCACCTCGCCGCTCGACGCTTGGGAGTGTCACCAAATTGCTCGAATATTTTGCACCCGAGCACCCTCTTTCTCTCTCCGGTGCCTGCGCTTTGGAAGGCCATGGCCGCACAGACGAGGTTTTGGGGAAGTGCGGGAAAGGACCAAAGCCGGAGCACACGGGGGCCCGACCTAGCAGACCGCTTGACCACAGCAGCAGCGGTAGCATTTCCCCCAGCCGGGTACATGGCCAGCCGTGATAAAGTTCCGGTTTAAGGATACGCTCTCCATTTAACTCCCGCTGGGATCTCGCCGAAACTACGCTCTCGCTCTCTCCCTTGGAGCATGGCTACGTGACCAACCGCGCACTCTCTTCACCTCTGCCCGTGACTACTTGTGTGTCACTCCCGAAATTCTACCCAGAGGTCGTCGAGCGCGCGGGATACCTAATGTAGCGCAATGAAATCTGGTCACTTTCAAGGGATACCGACATTATTGTTGCTGAAGTGAATTGCCTTGGGTGTTTCCTAGGCCTGGATGGGGAAAAAGCACTAGAATCAGAATAACAATTAGTCCGTTCGTATGAGCTAGCTGGACCAATTTAGTTCCACATACATTTCATGCATATAGTTTATGCGCGATTAATCGCCAAAGTTCCAATAGCCACCGGCTATCCTTGTATGCATGTATTTAATCCAAGCTTTGGATTTGATCTGATCGCGCCAGATACTTAATGTTGCGTAATGAAATCTCGTCACTTTCAACGGATACCGACAATGTCGTTGCTGAAGTGAATTGCCTTGGGTGTTTCCTAGGCCTGGGTTGGGAAAAAAGCACTAGAATCAGAATAACACTTAGTTCGTTCGTATGAGTTAGCTGGAGCAATTTAGTTCCACATATATTTCATACATGTAGTTTATGCGTGTTTAATTACCAAAGTTCCAATGGCCACCGGCTATCCTCGTATGCATGTATTTAATCCAAGCTTTGAATTTGATCTGATTGCGTCAGATACTTAATGTTGCGCAATGAAATTTGATCACTTTCAACGCATACCGACAATATCGTTGCTGAAGTGAATTGCTTTCGTTGTTTCCTAGGCCTATGTGGGAAAAAAGCACTAGAGTCAGAATAACACTTGGTCTGTTCGTATGAGCTAGCTGGAGCAATTTTGACCCCCATTCATTCCACACATATAGTTTATGCGCGGTTAATTGCCAAAGTTCCAATGTCCACCCGTTATCCTTCCATGCATGTATTATTTAATCTGAGGTTTGGATTTGATCTAGAGCTAATATCACTTTGCAGTTGTGATGTAGGTGCAAACGCTGTAATTACCAAGTGTCACGGGACAGTATTTGTCACGGTGCACTCTGCGCACGGTACATGACGGTACGGATAAGTTGGAACCGCGAGAACCAAGGCAATCGGGCTGGACCGGATGAGTTGGATGATCCATCGCTCGGCCAAGTACGGGGGTGAATGGAGGACAGATTTTCCAACTTACCTGGTCCGTCGAAACTATCCGCTTCGGTAATACCTCGTTGTACATTGTATCTGTACGCAACGCGATCGATATCAGACTTCCAGTAAGCGTAACTCAATGTTCCGTTGCGGTATTGACGAACGGAGTGTATAGAACTTCGTCTTGAAACAAGCCGAAGCAGCGCAACCGCTATAGAGAGGTAGTGAAAGTCGCTGAGTCTACAGCACTATACCAAAGAGAAGTTGAGAGAACCGTTATAAAATCGTCATGGTTACACGAATAACGGGGCCCAGGGTTAATTACATGCTTCCGCGTGCCGAAATAGTTGCCAGGCTTGAACTTTGGCCACCATTGATTTGTGACGAGGTATCCATAGCAGCACGGCGAGCGAATGGAGCTTGGGAGCGCGACGGGCATCATGCTCTTCCAGCAGCTATGTGGGCTAGAAGCTGCGACCACTCGATCGTGCGATCACCGAGAGCTTGCGGTCTGATCGCGGAACTTCTCTTAGGGAACGCAATTCGTGTTACCTACATAGGCGAAGGCCAGGGAGGCTGTACACACACTGAATCACTCCCTCGCCTTCACTTTGCACCGTTGCAGCTGCACCAATCGTAGCTGTTCCGGCGATTCGCGGTTGGAACTCCCGATGGAAACTTCGGTGCACTATTGCACCGCATGGACATCGGGAGAAGCATGCTTCCCGGTGCAGCGGCGTGCGGTGCAAGCGGCGACGAGCAAAATTCACCCCAAAATTCGCTTCGCAGATGTCGCCGGAGTTCTCCCACACGCGTTTTGCCAACCCTCGGGCTGACAACGCAGACAGCCGACACAGCGATATTCCGAGAAGTACTGTGTTACGCGGAAATGTCGTTGCGAAGTACATAGGGGAGACCGGGGCAAGATGGGTCCCCTAAACAAATAACGCGGCTACAACGCTGCCGAAAGTATAATCTACTATTTGTCGTCCAACAATGATATTTTCATAGGTTTTATAACCGGTCCCAAAAAGAACATTTTCTGGGGCGAAACGGGCTACCCCTAATTTTTTCTATATTTTTTTTAGGTACCCCATTTTGTCCCACTTCCCTATTTTGCGTTTTCCTGCTTCTATCATTGTCCACGAAAGGTTTTTATTTTTTCCTTCCCGGTTTTCATATGTTTTTAAATCATTTTGGGATGGCCCATTACGCCCCGGATCGGCCCGATTTTTCACTAGCACATCTCGCCCTGGGGGCCCATCTTGCCCGGTTTCCCCTACATCCAGAGATTGAAGACAACACCGGTATTTCGGGAAAACCGTTTGTGCAAAGCGATCCGAAAAGCTGTGCATGCAGTTCATTGATCGTTCGACAGCTTACCCTAATTCTTTCCATTCACCACTTGTATAAAATTCTTGGGCGGTGGAGAGAGCCACCATACAAAACTATCGCCGCCAGAATGCCGGAGATTGGGAGCTCCTCGACTCTTTCAATGTCTCCAATTTCCGCTCCCAGTGCCTTTTCTCGTCGTACCCACTGCGGCTTGCGCTCTTACGGCCACACGTTCGCTGCACGGGTTTCCAGCCCAGAATTCACTTGCTGGTCCACGATATGCGACTAAGAGTTTCAATCAAGGAAACACACCGTGACCTCGGGCTAACTCGTAAAGCCACCCAAACGCTGTTTAATATAGTACAATAGAGCTCGAAACCTGGTGAGGGAGAACGAAATGAGGAAGTGTTGATTCTCCACCGCGCATGCAACCGCCTCGCCGGCGAACGAACTTGCCAAAGGCACGTACTCGTTCTCTTGCCACGGTTCCATCAGCCTCCGATGGCTTTTCGGCCATTCGTTGGACTATCGTGGATTATCTAACGAACGAAGTTCCAATGTTACGGGAGGAAAAACAAGCTTACACGGACAGCTTCGGCTTACCCCAACAAAAACAGTTGTACCGTAAGTGGAGAACACAAAAAATTCGACATCCCTTTTGAGGGAGAAGTGTGGGATTCTGACAGTGTCACATACGCAGGCTCGGATGGACAGAGGGTGAAGAAATTGTCTGAGGGAACGGTCGTAGGCGGGCGGCCAGTGGCATTGGTGCGTGTAAAACGGATTTATATACACGAGTCGCGATGGTTCCAGAAACAAGTGGGTGTACGGATAGTGCAATCTTCCGGCGGTGTCGTGTTTTCCGGCTGAGCGATCCCGCATCCGAGTTCACTTGGTTGCTCGGTGCTCTTTCCCTCGCTACCGTCTCTTTGGAACGTACCAAGGGCTTGTAGTGGGTTGCGATTGTACGTAGTCAGACCTCCACCGCATGCTGCGACGCGCAGATCCTACAAGGTGTGGAACAAAACTGGCCCAACCTACAGGGCACATACGAACGAAGGCGAACCTCTCTTTCAGGAGCGGTGCACTCTCCGTCCCTCGTGTTCGTTCGCTCAACGGAGCTTTTGCAGCTGCCGCCAAGCCTCGTCATCGCGGGTGTATGTGCTTCTGGCTGCCCCCAACGGATTCCCTCGCCAACGGTTACCGCACCACGCCAGCGGCGGAGACCCTTCTTCTTCGGTCCCTTCTCCGCCGCTTTGCCCTTCCACTGGAAGCTACTTCGACCATACGCGAACAAACCCTGGAGGAGCACGCACAGATCCGCAGATTACCCTGAGGGCGCTGGACATCGTTAACTCCCTGAGCGTGAGATTCTACAAAGCGGAAGCGATTAATATCCACGCCTGACTCGCCATCGTCGTATCTCCCGTCCGCAACCCTAGAATATATATCCGTGAAACGTTTTTTTTTTGTTTTTCACCGTCGCTCAATCTTCGAGGATCATCTTGCTAATTGCCGCGAATCACGTTAGTATTTTATGCTATCCGAGCGTGTATCAAACATGCATCAACGTCACGGTTATAAATGGCAGGAGGACGGATACCGAATGGGGCGGTCCTCATTCGGGTCAATTAGTTTTCCCGTGCGCAGTCTTTGGGCCCCGCATTGCTGTCGTTCTCGTTGTATTCGTTGTCATGGTGAACAATAGCGAAGAAGAAAAAAACTTGTGGCCGCAGCAGCGGCAGCAGCAACGATCCCGTTGATTTCTTTCGGGACTCCTCCAACCCTTCTTTTCTTTTCATTCCTCGTTTCTCGGCTTTTGTCCACTCTCATCCTCTTAAACTCGTCTCTCCCAGCCCCCGCCGCTGATTGTAGAGCAAAAAACGTAGATTCTTCCACTGCTGCGACTGCAAAAGTGTGTACGTGCGGCGGACAATGCCGGCGAACGGCGGATAATTGAATCGAACCGAGATGACGGCGAAAGAATAAGGAACACGGTGATGGTTTCGATGTCCAGGAGTCACCGGTCGCGAATAAAACGGCACTCCTCCGATGGGCGATCTAGTAATTAACGACAGCCTAATGGAAGTTAATCCAGCATAACTTCATTCTAGGGTAAAAGTTGGGAATATGGCCCGGTCCATATATCATTGATTTACGCGTTAATTGAGGTGGGCCATATTCAGCACTTTTACCCTATCATAGACTACATCTCGCTGCGGAGAGGTGAACCGGAGACAATGTCATCCTTCCCTTATCGTCTTCCATGGCGATGGGTGACCTCATGGCCTCGTCTTATCCTTTGTTTTCCTGCTCCATACCGTGGATGAGTGAGGACGGTACCAGGTGAGTTTGCTTGACGAGGCATCGGAGCAAATGGCCTGTGACGGATTCAATGAAGAAACGTTTAAAAAGTTTGGAAAGTCATTAGATTTCATGGTCGGTGCCGGGCTGACATTGTGAGGCAGGGGCGGGCGACCGAGGCGTCCGGGGGCTTCGCCCGAACGACGAAGACCGTACGTTGGCGTAAAGAAGAGAAAGACGAGAGGGAGGGAGAACTATCTCGATGTTCGGAAAAACTTGCGGGGAGACATACAGGATCGGGTTCGAATCCTGTCTTAATGGCACGTCATTCGGGACAAATTGCGTGGCATCGCTGTGACGAGGGCGCACGGTACGGAAAATCCGTCGACCCCGAAGGACCGAACGAGTACGTGAGTAGAATTTCGTTACATCGGCGGAACCGCTCCCGCCCCCCGCGCCCCGTGTACCTGCTCTACCTGCTACTCTATACTAACACTCGTTGGGGAGCCCCGGCGTGCCCCTCACCAGTCTCGTTACACCGGGAGTCGCGTGCTACGGTATCTTTGCCTCTCGTCGTAACGAGTCGCCGTTTCCTCAGAAGAAAATTCCCGGCGAAGCCCGGACAATGGAAGCGACGAAGAATCGAGAGGAAGGATAGATGAAGAAAACAAAAACCACCCCACCTATGAGCGACAAGCAACAAGAATTGGTATGTACAACGCGAGAGGATCTCGAGACTACCGGTTTCTTATCAGAATTAGAGGATATCTGCAAGGCGAAGAAAAACCACGTTCGTATCCTCGTCACGCCTCTCCTCTTCAGCGTTCGGCGATATCGAGCGAGGGCACATACCCGAATCGAGGGAAGACGAGTTACTGGAGCAGGGAAAAAAAGCCTGGAAATATGGAGAGATGATACATTTGCATAACATCCACCACGAGCCGATATATTCTCGGCAAATAAACTGGCCCGCGCGGTATCAGAATTTTCCCGATTCATCGTGGTAACGTATCGCCTTTGCCTGCCGGTAAACCATAGGCATCGCGCAGATGAACATCGATGCCGTTTGGTATCGGCAAATGGAAGAAGAGCCCCTTTTCAACCGACGCGGACTTTACCGGCGCATGCCTCATGTATTTTATGCTATACATTCATTGCCTTTCGCTGTTACTCGCTCCGCACAGCGTACGGTACGAACGGAACGGTGTATCTTGTAAATGGCAACTGTTGTTCGCGATCCTCGTGTTCATACATTCATTCATCCGTTCGTTCGTTTCGTGCGCCGGAGAGATAGGCCGGCGACTGCTTCTCCGGGTTTCAAGTGCGAAACGATTACCGTGGGGAATTCGCGGGTAGCGCGGCAAGGCTCCTGTGTATACTCATATGCTACATTCGGCATCGAATTGCTCTCCGCTCTGCCACTCTCACGTTGAAATGGCAAACCCTGCCATTTGCAAACGAATCTACAACGACGGAGAAAATTCGGTAGCCATCAGCGTACGGCTCGCTCCTATACGTGTACGGGAACCCCCCTACATTTCTCGCATATAAATGTAGGAATGTAGTTATAGCGTAGGGCCGTACCCTCCCTGTTCAAGGTCCCGTTCGGCCTGTCAATATAAATGTAAATGTCATTTCGCGTAAAGGAAGGATGGACCGACCTCTCGCGATCCCGTCGGCGCGATGCAGTATTGACGTTCGTCTCTCCCACGGGTGCGATTTTCTAGACGATATCATCACGCGAAGCCTTCGGGTGTATCTACATTGATTAAGTATGAATAATAGATTGATTTGTCAGTGCGATTTGCACGCAACTTCGGACACGTATAAAAAAAATCTGATCAACGGTGGACTCGAGTGGTCAGTGTCGGGTCCGACAGCCATTATCAAAATTCATCTTCCACGTCTGCGATCGTCCCAGTTCACGGAATTTCGGTAGAGGCGATTAACGGATCTATCGCGAGTCTACCGCACATCGGTCACATTTTGTTTTAGTCTTTTTGCAATGACGAAGATATAAAAGAAACCCGCGCCATGCCCGGGAAACGTGTGCGCTCATTCCGGGATGAAACCCGTTCGGGGGAAACGTGATTGGGATCCGTTTCAGTACCACAGCGGAATGAAGCTTTATCTCTGAGCTCCCATGACAATCGACTTACACCTGTGTGTGGGGTATATATATAATAACGAGAGGGCTGCGGCATTGAGAAAAACGGGAGCGCGCCGGGGCTCTTTATCCTTCCGAACACGGTTGCATCATCGATCGTTTGGCTATGTGCTACATGCGTGCGAACACGGCTCCATACGTCACACAGCCCTGCGGTGTCGCGTAGTTATATGCGCACGTGTATGTACAGTGTCATCTCGAATATGTGAGCTGCCCTAACTTGTTTGTGGACCAGTGTCTGTGTGGACCGATGGTACACGCCTGTTACAGAGAGCGCGTACATGCCTCTGGAAGCTCTTTTTAAAAGAGACGAATGGCCGGTTTATATCGCTTCCGGTTTTTCACCTTTCTCTCCTCCGGTATTCTCCCATCCAGCCGCCGCCGCCTCGTTTCTGTACGTCACCTCGCGGCTATGCGCGAGAGTTTCTCTCGCTCCTCCGGCATCCGGCCCTCCCTCATATTTGTCCGCATGCGACATATGTATTATAGCTATGGATCAAACATAGAGACCCTGGCGCTCGTCCATCCTCATATCCTAACGGCATGCAGAGGTATGTGTACGCCCAGGGTATTGATCCACTAAAATAGCATTTCTATACACACGATATCAAATTTTTTCCATTTTTTTTACTCCGCATGCGAAGACCGCTGAGCTGACGCTGTACTTTGAAAAAAGAAAGAAAAAAAAACAAACAAAACAAAACCGTCTACCATCGGTATTTGTCATAATGTAACCAGCCCTCAGCCCCAGGGACCGCGGTGCCCTCTGTCGCGTCGTGCGGCACGATTTATCATAAGATACATTAAGTCGCGGTCGATGTCCCTTATCACGCAAACATCGCTAATCGACCCTCTCCTTCTAGGGAGACAGTGCTGAGAGCAATTCGTCTCATTGCCTCATTCGTCATTCTGCTGTATTCGAATACGGACGTATCAATCTCGATTGACAATTATCATATTACACGGATAAGATTCATTGAATTGTGTCGCGTCGTTCCAATTACCGAAAGTTCTTCTGACGAGGTATTGCTAAACATTGTATCTATTCCTGAAATTTGTCCCGAATTTCGGCCGACGCTCGTTTCTCGGTCGTTCGAGTAAAATCCATCGAATTCGAGCGCACACCAGCGGTTGGGTTTTATAATGTAATGGATAAAAGGTATTTGAGATGGACCATATTTTCCACGTTTTAAAACGTAGGTTTCGATCCCGAACGGACAGAGGATCAACGTTTCCCATTGTCGGATCCAATCTGAGCGATTAGAGAGCATTGATCGACCTGCGGATTCGCTCGTCGCCGAGGATCTCTTCCTCTATCTGCTGCTCACAGATCACCAGATAAGTGACTCTAAAGAGTTCAGTGTGTGAACTAACGTATTCGGAAATTTGTGTAATCCCGTATACGGATTATTGCAATCACCGGCGTACGTCATCCGCATCTCCGGCCAAGTTCTACGAAACGTCGGATTAATCGTACGTCAATTGTGGACTTGTATGCTCTCGGCTGGTAAAAACGTACCCACGCTCTTGTGTATACCCGCTTTCGTTCAACCGAGACCACGAGTCAACTATTGTTTTCGGGTCACGGTCCGGGTATGTACGTGTGTGAGCTATCGACTCGATGCTTAATTATCATTTTCACTTGTAGTTCCAAGCACTCGGAGACACCGCCAGTGGGTCAATATTATGATTATTCCAAGAAACCTATCGCGCCGCATTCATGTTTTCGGTCTGGGGACGCATGTCTAATTCTAAATGCGCCGTTACGCACTCCCGCGATCGTCAGTACACCCTGTAATCAAATATTTGATTTAAATAAATATGTATTCGAATCAAATAAATATTTTACTTAAAACAAATAAACGGTGGCCGTCAAATAAATTATTTTTCTAGGTGTATATTCATTACATATCTAATTGGGATATCTCTTATTATTCGCCCAACTCTCTCACGGTCGATTGCCGGTGATATTTATTGTATTGTAATACGTAATATGGAAAAGGCTTCGTTATTTCCTGCGTTAGACATGAGATATATGTGAGTTATTCCATACCAAATCGAACGCTCAAAACCAGGGCGAATTAATTATACTTGAAACTTCGCTATTATTTAGTACTTTTTTTTTATTTAAACGTACATATGATTTTTTTCAAATTCTTTAGTCTAACTGTTTTTGAGGTACAAATAAATTCTAAAAAGCTCCAATTTTTTTGTTGTCTATGGATGTATCTTGGAAAATATGTGATTTCCCAACAAAACAATTCTGTGTTTAATGAGTTTTGAAGTACATTTAAAAAAATATTTTTACAAATGAGTTTACGTGAGATATCGTTGACAATATACGAAATGTTTTTTTTGTCAATTATGTGACTGAAAAATTTGAAAATTTTTACGGAATATTCTACTATTGTGCATAAATACGCTTAATTTGTTCGGAACGAGCCAACCCATCGTTTTAATGCTACATTTCATTTTATGAGGTTATTTGTGGAAACGTTTTCGTAAGGTATTTATTTTGTAAACTTCGATGGTTGGCTACCAATAACGTTTACATTTCACGGTGCCGTCGAACCCTAGAATGATACAATGTTGCTTCTGTGTATTCGAATTATTTATTTTAACAAAACAATTACATTATAGGGAGCCATCGAGCATTGAAATGATACAGTTTTGATGTTTGCATTAGCGTTTTAAAGGTTACAAATATTTTCTCCAAAATCTCCATATTGTCGTTGTAATCTGCCACCATCGAATAACGTACTCCCATGGCTGGTATATCTGTTGGTTGCTATGCCCATTAGTAAAGGTCCCACGGCGTTAATGTTTAACGTTCGAGAGGAAGTGGTGAGCTAGATCGGGCTGTAAGCCCCTTGAATGTACCTCCTACACCAGCGTACGATCCTTTGCCGTGTGCACTACTAAAAAAGTACCATTTCGCTGGAACTCTAAAATCTTGCTCGTGAAAATATAAGTTACCGAAGTTCTTGAAATTCTTAAATTATTGTGGAGTTCCGTCACAGATGTAGAACGCTCGTTTAGGCTGCTCACAGATGGATTTTATGAAATCGTTAACGATTTTGATAAAAACATGAACAGCGATGGCGTCATGGTGAAGGCAGTCTGATCCAATCACTAGACTTTTATGAGTTACCGAGCCAATTTCTCTAAAATATACTACAACTGGATATATGGTGGCTTGATAGTTATTTCACTGAAATCCGAATACAGCTGCCCTACGAAAGCATAATTTTCGGCAAAAGTATTTTAAGAATTTCAACTACTGAGTCCGGTGTTTTGCAACAAATGCGTGATCCAGTAAACTTTATGAACGATCACGATTTTCGTTAATGAAATGATCTGTGCTTTAATTGTAGTTTCAAGGGTAGTCCGCGGTCTGGCAATCCACTGCGTGTAAGTGATAGTGGACTCTTGGTAATCATTGAAAGCCTTTCGAAGAAGTTCACATAGAGGTTCTGTACTACGGCAATCGTTGCAGATGCCCAAATGGCATTTTGAGTGTGGCTCTGAATACATCGGCATATTATGCTCCGAATTTGTTCTTAGTTTTTCAACCTTGCACCCTGAAATGTTAACGTAGTTATAAGTATTTGTTACTGAATCGCGTTTAAGACTCTTTTTATACTGAAACGGATACATAACAGTAATTATTGCACATTTTCGTATGATGAACATACACAGCTAGTATATAAAAGCTAAAAGCCAATTCAGATTTAATCAATTTAAAGTGCTCATAAAGCTCCTTTAAATTTCCCAGAAGCAGACGTTTTGCTCAAGAACCCTCTTCCCCATCTAGGTCACGTATTGAGACAAAATCTTTCATTCCTGGCATATTAACACAGTCTTCTTCATTTTCGTAAAATTTTATTATTTTCTTTTCTGTATTTTCAGGTAGCGTAGTTCCTTAAACATAAATACAAAAAACGTGCAATTCTTGTTTGTGACGTGAATACCTTTTGAGCAATAGCGAAATTCCAAATATTTTGAAAATTGTCGAATTTTTATAGCGTTCGATTTGGTATGGATTACCTCACATGTATAGATAGCTAAATTAAGTGAATACTCTTGGAGCTAACGAAGATTGACGGAGAAGACTGCGCACACAGTCTTCTCCGGCGACACCGGGGTGTTTATTTTTGGTATGTTTCTTTATGGGACATTCATTCCGGCGGCAGTCGATTAAAATATTAAATACGACGAAGTCAAGAAGAAAATCGATCTCGTCATTGATTTTTTGCCACTCTTCCTCGCTTCGAGGAAGGAAGCGTACAATTATTACAATAAAACCTACTTCAGTCCGTCCGCACGACTAGGAGTTCCGCAATTCACAGTTTGTGCTTTTGACGTAACGTCGGATGAAAAAAAAGTACAAAAAAAGGAGAAACGAAGCGCGCTGCGAACTCGGTGATGTAGGAGAGGATACCTCGAGGAACGTGGAGGTTGACGCCAGTTGCGGGAAGACCAGTAACAAACCAACTGTTATATTACGGCGGTCCACACGGGCGAGGCTCGTTTGTGCGGAGAGGGAAACCTCGTGAAATCCTGTCGGGGTAGTGGCGGACCAGTGCGCTCTCGTAACTCGCACACGGTCTGTGCAGTCTGGCTGAAGTTGAGGAGTGCACCGTGTGCAACGTCCTGGCGACCGGGGTCAAGTCGGTTCTAGCCGATTGCGAGGAAAGCCCGAGCGCAACCTCCTCTCCTACGGGGTTAACGAAAGAGTAACCCGGCGAGTTTACGGCGTGGGACGGAGAAGCCGGAGGAAACACACGAGAGGTCGGGTTCGATCGAGACGAAGAACGAAAGGGAACACGACCGTGGGGGGGGGGGGGGGTGGGGTAAGAGGACGACGACGACGTTTCCTTATTTTCCGAGAGGATTATTCAAATCTCCGAGAATGCGACGTCGACGACGGTGAACTGGTTACGCGACCAGAAGAGAGAAACCCCTGGGCGCCCCCTGTTTGCCTCCCTCCGGCTCGCTACCTTACCTTCTTTATCTACCCACTCGGCGCCCTTAGCCCCGGAGAATCAGCTGGAGAAACGCTGAACCAGTCTCTCCGGCGCTCTCGGCTCGCCTTTCTTCATTTCTACGGTTTTTATTCGACATTCTCGAGCACCGACGGAGGTCTGCATACGGGCGATTTTCTTACTCCTACCACGGCGGACTGAATATACCCGGGTGCGCTTCCGCTGGAATTTGAAACTCCATTTTTTTTTTTGGAAGCGAAACGGAAAGAGGAGGGAAACAAGGGAGGAAGGGCCAGGGTAGCCTCTTTAATTTAAAAAGTTACCGTGGCGGGCATACAACACACTCGCGACCATCCACACCGGGGCCCCAACATGGAGGATTCGTGTTAAGTTTTCATTTGAGTGAAACGCAAGCTTGAAATGGTTGCCAGAAGTGGACTGTTCGTGGGAACGTGTAGCCGGAAAAGGCTGAGGAAGGAGTCGGGAAAATCCGAACGGCGTAGGACGGAAGAAGAGAGTAGGAGAGGGCGGGCAGAAGCGCGGATAAGAGGTCCTGGATCCTCTTGCTCCGGGCTGTGCGAGCTTGCATGTGCGAAGTCTCTCTACCTCCCTTTCCGTCCTCCTCTATCACACTCGCCCTTCTATATGCCCGTCTCTCTGCAGCGCGCTCTCTGTACCCTCGTAGTACTCCGGCGTTCACGATTCTCAGATAAGAAGTTTTCAGCCCCCCACCCCCCTCCCCAGCCCCTCCCGGTCGCCTTCGCCAAAACTTGGAAACTTATCCCTCGTGTATGCCCCATACTCGAGGAACGGCTCGGGCCGTTCGCAAGCTGGATGGCTCGCCCGCTCGGGAGCGAGAGTCTGTTACTCTCGCCGGCGTATTTTATTTAGTCTGAAAAGAGTGTAGCAGGGTAAAGAGATATGAGATACGCCGGGAAGCGGGAGGCACCGGAGAGTGAAGATGCTGCACACAAACCGAGATAGGGACGAAGGTCTTATGTATGTGTGTTTTCTTCATTTATTTTTTATTTGTTTTTTCTTCGTTTTTCCTAATTTACCGGCTAATTTTCTATTTCACACTACACGGGACAATGTCTTCGTGGCTCGTTAGATCTTTCATTTTTCTCGGCGGTTGCTCATCCGAGCAATAATTGCGTTTCGCCTTCCCCGAGTAATACACGAGCGGGTTTTCCCGCTTCTCCGACGTTCACCGTATAATTACATTTATAATTGAATTTTTCATTCCTACGTAGGAAATTAACTATTTCATCCTTCGATTAATTTGCGACGTAACAGTTTTCGTCTCGAGACCGCTACGTATCGCGTTGTTCGCGTTGTTCGCTCTCTTGTGCGGGCTTCTTTTTTCTCTTCTAATTCGTTCGCGGAAAAGTTCTAGTGGACCCTAGACGATATTAAGTCAAGTTGTACTCTGAGAAACAGCTCGGTATCATTTTCCAGTTCCATCGGGACTCGTACCAATTTGGAAATGAAAATTTTTCCTTCCTTTATATCAACCACTCGCTCTCTTCAGGGGGGGGGGGGGGCAACTGGTGGTCGGGGGACTGGGTGGAAGAGTGCCCTAAGCTCGGCTCTCTCCCCCTCACGCTTTCATTTCACTCGCGCGGCTTGATGTATAAAGACTCGCGAAATGAACTTGGCTGAATGTGTAATTGAATTTATTCCCTTATAAGTTTCCTTCATTTCCTTGACCCCGCCGAAGGCGGACTCCGTGAAAATAAAACAAAGAGCCGGCACGAAAGAGTTCGCACTGCCCCGGCTCGCCCGCACCGTCGACCCCCGTTTCGGAACGAAGTTATTAATTAAATACAAATGTTTCTTTTTTTTTCGTCCTTTTTACTCGCCGTACCGCCAAGTGGCCCGCTTTGCGCCACGGTGCGGTGCACAAAGACCTTTCGAGGATAAATGGTAGAGGAGAGCGAGGGAGAGTTCGGGATACGTCCACGCTTCGCTCGACTTCCAACGGTATAGAGCGTACGTTTCGTCCTCCGTGCCAGGTCGTCGTCGCCGTCGTTCTCGCCCCCGTGCTGCGCCAATAGTTTTCAAACGTTCCAAAACTTCGAAACGGGACAGCGTGCGGGAGGCGAGGGGGCGGCGGACGGGAGGAGAAATACCGCGGCAAGTAGAGAGCCTCGCCGAGGACTCCGAAAGCGAGCCTTGTCGCTCTCCAGAGGAAAAAAGAAGAGTCCTGTATACGCTTCGCCTTTCTGCCTCATACCCTTTTTTTTCTTTGACTTCGATATTCACAATTTTTCGTAAAATATTACGCCCTCCTCGTATCAGCCAAAGTGGACCCGCGGGAGCCCATGGACCCGCTTTCACGGCTCACCACTTGAATTAGAAAAGCCTATCGGCTAAAAATGCCGTCGGAGAGGCAAAAGGCTCGCAGGAAAAAAAGGCGGACTCGCGTACGTAAACAGCGCCGTTATTACACGGATAAATGCATACGTGTGCGAAGCGTAAGGAGCTCGGAACGAGAGTCTGTCTAGCCCTCAAACTACCCCCTGCGCCTCGCAATAGCGATGCCAGCGGAAGGGTAGCGTGTACGGGCTCCGAGAATCGAGATCCCGAGGGATTCCTCGGCTCTGTCTCGCCGCCGCTGTTCCGTTTCTCCGGCAACATTAAACGGAACCGGGGCAAATATAATCAAAATGAGCGTTGTTACCAGTCCAGCAGACACACGGGTTGGGCTGAGAGCGAGAGGAGCGCCTGGCATGACGCACACAGGACCGTAGGATAAAGTTAAATAAGCAACGTAGCTTCCAGTCCAGGGAATTGTACATTATTGAGGCAAAACTGGGTCGCTGGAATATGTATATTTGCACAGCGCCGTGCTCATTTTCACTGGATTCCGGGTGATGATATGAAACCTACAGCTTGTAGCTCATTAATCGGGACAACTGCGGAATCTTCCTGCGAACGATTTAATCGTCGCCATGCATGCCGACATCAATTTTGCCACTTGAAAACAATGGCCGAGGTTTTAATTCGATATCTCGAAATTTTTTGAAAAAAGTGCCGTTTCGCAAAAATTAACATAGCATTTCCTATCCTGAAAATTGTCAATTTTTAAATT